>VMDO01002683.1:0-161691 GCA_007922755.1 Pedetes capensis | reverse complement strand
TTCTTCATTTGTGGCCTTAGTGGTGGGTGCATAAATTTGAATAATAGTCATATTAACTGGCCTTCCTTGTAGGCGTATGGATATTATTCTATCACTGACAACATTATATTTCATGACAGATCTTGAAATGTCTTTTTTGATGATGAATGCAACCCCATTTCTCTTTAGTTTATCATTCCCAGCATAGTAGACCATATGATTGTCTGACTCAAAATGGTCTATGCTGGTCCATTTTAGCTTGCTGATGCATAGAATGTCAATGTTTATGTGCTCCATTTCTCTTTTAACGATTTCTAATTTTCCTAGATTCATACTACATACATTCCATGTTGCAATTATTAATGGATGTTTACAGTTGTTTCTCCTCATTTTGAGTCATGCCACATCAGCAAATGGAGGTCCCTGTGGTTTACTCCACTACCATCATCATGGTAGACTCTACTTGGAGGAGGCAACTCTTCCCCAGTAGCCTTTTGAGTGCCTTCCAACCTGGGGGCCTCATTTTCTGGCACTGTATCTGACAGTGTTTCTTTGCTATCCATGGGGTTTTCAATGGCTAGTTGTTTTGGGAATGGTTCGCCAGGTCCTACTCCCTAGTCTGTCTTAGCCTGGAAGCTCAGCTGAAAACCTGTCCACCATGGGTAACCTTGCTCATATCTGAGGTACCAGTGGCAGAGCTCTCAGCCTCATCACAACACACAAGCCCCCACAGTGCGGCAAATTAGAAAAAAGCCACCCTATCCTCTAAGCAGGGTAAAGTAGCTCCTGTGCAGATGATTTCCAGCACCATGAAGGGAGGGGCCATCCTGCGCTGGTGGCTGCCTGTGTGGAGCTGTGATTTACAGGATTTTATAGCCCTGTTTTCAGATGTTCACTCACCGTTTACTGCTCTGCTGCTAATAAACATCTTGTCATAAATGATAAACTGGGTAACTTGAGGGGGATGTGGGAGCCATGTTTAAAGAGCTTTGGTATTCTGCAGGATACCCAGTCCTGCCTGTGCATTTGATGGCCCCAAATTTATTTTTAAAAATCTGTCTTTATTGTTGATGTGACTGAAATCCAAGAGAGGCAGGCTACAGGATTTTGGGAAATCTCTGAAAGGAAGGGGCCTCTAGGGCTGCAGGGAGCTGTCCAGGGTCCTGGTCAGAAGTTTCAGCAGCTGCTAGGCACTGCTGGCTACCCTTCCAGGGTGCTGTAGAGGAATTGCAAGGCCTTTTTGAGGCCAGGTCTCCCAGGGTTTACAGAACAAGGAAAGGCCACATTCCCCAGTGCCCAGCAGCATGGCTGAGACAGGAGTTCAAAGAGCTGGGGAAGCTTGTCCCTCATGTTGCTGCAGAAATGCTCTAGGCATCAGGGGACCCTCCCTGTGGTACTCAGTCTGTGAGGCCTAGGGCTGGTGCCACCTGCCCTGCAGGTCCAGTTCTCTGGTTGGCACCCTGAAGTGTGCCTCCTTTCTCATCCCCATGTCTTACCCTCCCTCACCGTCTCCCTCTGCCCCTCTCCTTCCTACGGTATCCAAGCCTCTGTGGTAGAGAGCTGTGCCAGGGGCCGCACCAGGATATAGAGGCTGCTTGTAGGTGGGTACCATGTTGTTCAAGGTGGGAGGAAAGAAAGAGTCTGAGGGAAAGTGAAAGGCTGCAGTGTGACTGGAAGCTGGGAAGAGGCCAGTTTGGCCTCTGCCAACATTGGGTTCAGCAGATGGGAGACAGCTGGTGAGCTGCTGTTGCCCGAGACACTGGCATTTCAAGAGTAATGAGGAAAATGAGGAGAGATGTCAGTCCGCTTTATCGTGGGGAGGCAATGGGCCTCCCTTTCTTCAGCTGAGGCCTTCCCATTTGAAAGTGGGAAGACAGGTATTTATTATGATGTTGCCATCCAAAATAAGAAGGGAAAGTTCCATGGTCTCAGCAGGCACTAAGTGCTTCCTAGTGGCAGAATTCTTTGGTTCAGAGCCAGGAGTGATGACACTCAAAGCCAGCCTGGGCGACAGCAAGGATTGGCCTCCAAAAGAGACTTATTTGGTTCAGGACAACTCTCAGCATCCCCAAGTGTGGGATGAGCTGTGTCTGGGCAGAGAGACTAGTTGGGTTGTGCAGTTGTGCCTCAAGGGCCTCACTTCATCCTTCCTGCAGCTCCATGCAGCACCAAGCAAATTTTAGTCATGGTCAGCACACTTCTGGGGAAGGGCTGACAATGTCCTAGCTTTCTTCTCACATAGGAGGATGCCACATGTGGCAGAAGCTTGAAAGAAGCAAAGACCCTAGAAAGACCTGCCCCTTCCAGAGTTAAAATACTGTTCACACGATTCAACTAACTGTGGATTCAAATGGGTAAAAATATTTCTTATTTTGAAATTTAAATACTTCCTGGAAGGGCTAAGACTCACACTGAAATGTAAAGTTCCTCAGCATTTTTTATGCAGAGTAGCTGAGGTTCTGGGGCCTCTTCCCAGTTGGTGTGGCTAAAGGGAGGCAGGAAGCAGATGCCAATCACATTGCCCTCTTCAGTCACCAAGGCCTTTTTTTTTTTTTTTTTGTGGCACAGGGGTTTGAACCCAGGGCCTTGCGCATGCATGCTCTGCAAGTGCTGGACCACTGAGCTGTATCCCCAGCCCATTTTTTTTACTTTTTGAGACAGAGTCTCACTAAGTTACGCAGACTGCCTCTGGTCTCAAACTTGCGATCCTCCTGCCTCTGCCTCCACAGCCACTGGGATTACGGGCAAGCACCACCATGCCTGGCTCAGTCATCAAGACTTTTGAGAGCTGGTGAGCTCTAGGTCCTACCTTGATCCTAGAGGTTGGCTGAAACTTCCTCAGGTTTAGAGAAGAAGTGCTGGTAGCCTCTGACATCTTTTTAATGTTTTGGCAACATTGTGTAAGAACATAGGCTTTGTAATCACAAACCTATCTTCAAGTCTCAACTTCCCTACTTAATAGGTCAGAAGCTTTTGTTCTTGTCCATCAGGTGAGAAGAAAAGTGTCATCCTAATGTGTTAGATCTGGGGAGGTGGCATATAGGGGATGTTTGGCATGTGTGACCATGTCAGGGCTTCGAGTCTCAGAGAAAAAAGCAATCCAATTCCCTATCAATGGTGACAATTTTCTTCTCTCCAAATTGATGCTTCTGATTTATGTTTTATGTTCTAATGGATTGCCTAGAACTTCATAAACAAAGTCATAAACCATAATGGAAATGACAGCCATCTTTGTTTTAGTCCTCTAGTACTTGACAGCCAAGAATAATGTCAGTAGGAAACAGAATCCCTTTATCATGTTAAAAAACAACTTGTCTATTCCTATGTTTAAAAATATTGTTTGCTTAGAATGCATTTAAATTTTATTAAATGCTGTTTCTGCCCCTGTTGAGATAATCATATGCTTTTTGTCATTTATAGTTGTGAGAAGATATACCCATAGATTTCTTAGTGTTGGCCTAGCCTTGTATTTGTGGAATAAACTTTGCTTTACCATTGGAGATTATCTTTTAATGTGATGAATCCCATTCATAATATTTTAACATGGCCTCCTGTCTCCACTCTTTCAATCTAAAGTCCACATAGCAGCCAGACTTATCTTTCTGAAGTATAAATTGGGTTATGTGGCTCCCCTGTTGATCCACCTGCAGTGATTTACCATTGTAATGAGAGTAAAATGAAACTCCTTATCACAACCTGTGAGACCTTTATTATTTGGCTCCCACCTAAGTCTTGTCTCTTCCTCCCTTCCTCCCTTCTTCCCTTCTTCCCTTCCTCTCTTCCTCCCTTCTTCCCTTCCCCCTCTCCTCTCCTCTCCTTTCCTCTTCTCTTTTCTCCTTTCCTCTCCTCTCCTCTTCTCTTCTTTCTTTCTCTCTCTCTCTCTCCCTCCCTCCCCTCCTCTCTCCTTCTCTCCATCCCTCCCTCTCTCCTTCTCCTTCCCTCTCTCTTTGTGGTTCTGGAGGGTTGAACCCAAGTCCTTGCATATCTGTGAAATTCCTCTACCATGGGGCTGCACCGTCAGCCTCTTTTCTGTGTTTTATTATGACACAGGGCCTCACTAAGCTATGCAGGCTGCCTCTTGACTCAACTCATGATCTTTTGGCCTCAGCCTCCCAAGTGCTGGGACTATAGGTGTGTGCCATGGTACCTGGCCCCTATGTCTCTTTTCCTTGCTCCATTGGATTTGAACATGCTCACCTTGCTGTGTCAGATGATAATGTTCTTCCCCTGAATCTTTTCTGGAGTGCATCTTTCTCATCATTCCTAACCTAACTCAACTGCCACCTTCTTAGAGAGGTTTTTCCTAAGCTTTCTACTTAAGCAGCTTTGCAATCCCTCTGCATCACATTGTCCTACTTTATTTTCTTCTTGGGGTTTTCTGGTACCTGAAATCACCTTATTACATTTGTTTATATGGTACTCATCTCCTTCTGCTATAATGCAGGTGCCCTGAGGGATGGATTTCTGGTCTGCATTGGTCACTGTCCTAAGAGCTGCTACCTGGTGAATGAATATATTCACAAATGAGATTGGCCTATTATATTATTTAACTTTCCATTTCTTGTCCTTTGCTAGTTTTCCAATAACTTCAAAGTCTTAGTCTGCTCTCTTCCCATGCTTTTCTGTGCAAGCTTTTCTCTGTGCCATGGAGTCTGAACACATCAACTTTGGTCACCCAGAGCAGGGCCCTTGCAGTGGGAGGGGACCTTAACATATGTGCAGGAAGCCTCTTATTCCAATCAAGAAGGTGGGCATCCTGGCTCTACAGATCCTTCTTGGAGCTGCCATGAGTATGGATTTGCTCTACTTCCAGTCTTAGTCCTAAGATTTCACCTTTTCTTTTCAGGAGGAAAATTATCACCATGGGGGGCCTTGTGGCCTTTTGAGACCAGTGGTGGGAAGATATTTAATAAACCATAAGGACTCCTGTTAAATAGGGAGAGCAGAGACCTGATTTGAGAGATCTCTTATCCCCTATAAATGGCTTTGAGCCATGGAAGGAAGCGCTGGTCATTGGTCACAAAACTTCCTAGGACATGAGTAGCCCTGACAACCTCTGTATTGTATGCTCTTAGTTTAATTTGGAGATTCCTGTTCTAAGGTGTTGATATAGCCATCCCTTAGCACCTGCAAGGGAACAAGGATTCTCCAAAAATACCAAAATCCACAGGTGCTAAAGTCCCTCATATAAAATGCCATTGTATTTTCACAGAACTTATGTACATCCTTCAATATACTTTATTATTTTTTTTCTTTTTTGCTGTACTTGGGGGGTGAATGAAGGGCCTTGCACACACTTTGCAAGTGTTCTACCACTGGGCTGCCCCCAGCCAATTTTTAAATTTTTTTATTTTGACACAGAGTCTTGCTAACTGACGCAGGTTGCCTATGGCTTTGAACCTGCCAATCTCCTATCTCCACCTCCCAAGTCACTGGGAGTACAGGTGTGCACCACTGTGCTGGGCCCTCCCATATACTTGAAATCATCTTATATCCAATACAATGTAAATATTATATAAATAGTTCTACTGTATTGTTTAGGGGATAATGTTAAGACAAAGAGTTCTGTACATGAAAGAGGTCTGCAGATGGTCAGATGGTCAGAACAGATACAATTTTTCCTACTTATTTCTATCTGTGGTTGGTTAAGTCCAGAGATGCAGAACCCACACGTGTGGAGGGCTGACTACATGTACTTCCCTTTTTCTTTTCCTTTCGTTCCTATGTTTATTATGTCAAAAACATTTTACTGTGTATCTACAGCTCTGTAGGGTGTTGGGGTCAATGGAAAGGAAGGAAGCAATAACAACAGAAGTCACCCATGACTACCCATCTCTGTACAGGATTTGCCCACCTGAGTGTCAATACCATTGTTTTTCTGTTTGCTTCTCCTTCAGACTGTGATCCCCTGGGTAAGTGATGGTGTCTTATTTGTCTTCACTTGTGTTGCTCACAGCCATTTTAATGTGTATCATAGAGCAGGGACTAGAATCATATTGTTAAAGGGATCCTCATGATTGGATCAGCAATGACTTTATGGATGTGTGTGCCTGTGCACGTGGCACCCCAGAAAAGACCTGGGATCCTGAGCCAGACTAACCGTTGAAACATGAAACTGTTACCTCGTGCCTATATGGTCTCAGATATACTGCTTTCGTGTTTTGTGAAATTTAGTTTTTTTTTTCCTTGTAAAATGGAGACCATAAAACCTACATACCTCATAAGCTTGTAGGGAGGATTAATCAAAAAATAGTCTGTAGGGCTAGGGATGGAACTCAGTGGGAGAGTGCTTGCCTAGCAAGTGGTAGGCCCTGGGTCCTGGGTTCCAACCCCAGTACTCCATATAATAGTGGGGAGGGGGAAGAGAAAGAAGAAAGTTATAATATGCCTGCACTTAGTAGGTGTTCTGTGACTAACAGCTATTAGCTTTAATCTTTCATCTTCTACATACCTCAAACAGGGCTCCGTTTATTTATCCTGGATAATTAGCATCAGCAAGGGGGCCTCCCTACCTCCTCGTCAGGTGTAATTACCCAAGTGCCATCCCTCCCAGGGAGCAGAGCTGCCATCTGTTCCAGAGCCTCCCGCACTGGGCCTCTCCTCCCGCACTGGGCCTCTCCTCCCGCCACAGGTCCCAGCAGCAGATGCGGGAGGCTGAGTGGCAAGACTTCCCTGGCTGCTGGGAGCAGCAGCCTACAGCACCTGGTATTTCCAGCATTCCTGGAATCCCTGCAAGCAGCAGCAGGCTTCCTTGGGGCCTGCCAGGCCTTCATACCTCTGGGAAGCCCCTTTCTGCTCTTCCCCCTTCCCTACCAACTTAGAAAACATTCCTGGAGTTTTCTGTCAGTGGTGGTCATACAGAAGAGGGGACAGGGACCTCCAGGTCAGGGGAGGTATAGGGTGGACCCAGGAAAATGGTCTTAGGCCCCTAGCAACCTCTGTCTCTGGGACAGGCATGATGTAGGAAGAGCAGTAGACAGAACCATGAGTCTGGAGGTGGGAGCCTGCATTTTTGTGGATGAGTCTGGGTTGTGGATGAGGCACCTGTCTCTGGGGCACAGTATCCCCATGTAAGTGACAAGGGGTTGACCTACATGACTTCCAAGGCCCTGTCTGTCTGAAAGGCTTGTGATTACTTCTGTATTTCTGGTCTTCACATTATCTCTGCTGAGGGTAGTGGCCCTGATCCTATGCCCCCTTCCCTGAAGGGACCCCTGCTTACCAAGCCTCAGTCCCCATCATCCTGTGTCTCATTCCCTGGATCCGACTTTGGTTATGGAACCTTCTTTGACATGTTGGATGATGGACACACAAGCCTTATTTTCATTTTTATAGGGGTCTTTGTTAAATACAGTATTTTCAAACATAGAATTTCTTTCAATTTTTATTTTAATTAACATAATTGTATATACCTATGGGGTTCAGGGCTGGGATTTAGCTCAGTTGTTAGAGCACTATACTGCAGTCTCTGAGGTCCTGAGTTCAATTCCCAGCACCGCAAAAATGGGAGAAGAACCTGGCAATCCACTCCCAAGGCAATCCCAAAACAGTTAGCTATTGAAAACCCCTAGGAGGGTCATTATGAGTCCGATTCTGACTCGACGGCACCTAACAACAACAACAACAACAACAACAACAACAACTACATGGGGTTCAGTGTGATCTTTCAATACCTTTTGTATATTATATTTATGTGTGTGTGTAATGATCATATCAGGGCAATTGGTATGTCCATCTCCTCACTCATCTATCGCTTCTTTGTGCAGGGAATGTTCTAAATCCTCTCTACTAGCTATTTTGAAATACACAGTTAAGTATTGTCAGCCATAATGACAATACCCTAGAGTATTAGACATTATTCTTCCTATCCAACTGCATTCCCATCCCCTTTAACTGCCCTCTCTCTATACCCCTTGCCACCCAGTGATGTTGGAGTTTCAGATACTCAGCAAGCAGTGGGGGAGACTGTGTGTGAGTGGGAGCCAGAGCTGGGGGGGCCAGGGGAGAAGGGAGAGGCTGTGCCAGCTGTCCCTACATCTCCCTGTGGTTGTTATGTTAGGACACACATGCGTGTTGTACAGCAATGCCTACATTTATGGAGTTCCTGTTGTATACCAGGAATTACTTGGACTAGTCTCTGATTCTTGCAGGGGTCCTGCCAGGTAGGAATGGCAGCAGTTATCACTTCTAACCTCAGCTATTCTCCAGCACCCTGGAGGTCCGTGGTGTGCAATGGCTCCAGAGCTGTGGAGGCTGAGTTATGTCATGCACAGTGAGGCCAGGAGGGAGGCTTGTTGACCCCTCCATGCCAGCACCTCAAGCTCTCAGAAGTCATAGCTCATGGAATTCTCTCAGTTTAGTTCCTTGATGGCCAATGGACTCTGAAAGAAAGCCAACAACTAGTGTCAAGGGTGTGGGTGAGAAGAAAAGGAAGAGGCTTAGGAAAGTGTGCCAGAAATAGCAATTTGAGATAGAAACTGGAAGGCTGGCTTTAGCAGAGGCTCAGATCCCATGAGTGTGGGAGAGGGCACACCATATCCTCTATGTGGAAAGGAGACAGTGTGGTTCACAGAAACTGCTGTCAGGAGTATTCCAGTCTGTGCAGATGACAGTCTTTGGCTACCACATGCAAGGTAATCAAAGTGTGGGTTATAAATCCTGAAGGCCCATGAACCCCAAATCCCTCTTCTCAAGGAATTCATAGCCTAGTGGGGATGCTGTTGTCATTAGGTGCTGTCAAATTGGTGGCCGACTCACAGCAACACTACGTACAACAGGCGAAACACTAGTGTCAGTGCTTCTCTGCTATTCATAGGGTTTTCAATGGCTGGTTGGTTTTTGGGATGGGTTACTGGGTCCTTCTTCCAAACCTACAGCACCTGGTATTTCCAGGTGGTCTCACATCCAAGTACTAACCAGGCCTGACCCTGCTTAGTTTCTGAGATCTGATGGGATCAGATGCCACAGTGGTATGGCCACAGACCCTCATAGACTAGGGAGAGTATATTGTCAGATGCCAGGGATGGGCTCAAACTTTTAGCAGCTGGATACATAGAGAATTTTGCATACATAAGTAGAGAGAAATACTGGAGGGGGTGTACTGTGCTCCTGGTCAGCAGGACCCTCATCACATTATTGAAGTAAAATAAGGACTATAAATTTAGTTCTTAAGTATTTTTTGAATGATTTTTCACTCCGTGATGTGAAACCACTGATTGAAAATTAATTCAGTACCAGCACTAATGCCAGGTCCTGGGGATAAGTGATGAGTGAGTTTTATCTTTGCCTTTTCAGAACTCAGAGTGTAGTGGGGAGACAGACACCTATCCACCAGGCTGAATGAGATAAGCTATTGGTCTAGATGTGAGCAAAGGGCCACAGGAGCCCAGGAGAAGTAGCTGTAGGACTTGGAGTTAACTATGCAATGACTCACTGTGCTGACCAGTGGGGAGGGTGAAGCAGGCAGGGCTCATGCTGGCTCTGCAGTGTGAAGGTCCAAGCCAGCAGCCCCAAGGCTAATTAAGTGAAAAAGGATGTGATTGATTTGTTTGCTTCCAGCCAAATGGAACTTGGTCAGCATGGAAAACTGAGTTTAATATTCCCTGCTTTAAGCCTGCAAGATAACTTCAGGATCTTCCCCCAACCACTCAATCAGTTGAAATGTGATATTACTTAAATACTTAAAAATTCATAGCTTTGGCTGGGCAAATACACCAGAGTATGATGGTTATGTGTGTGTGTGTGGCGGGGTGTGACAGTGGAGGCAGACGTGCTGAAATTGAAAAGGTGATGGGAGATGACGTGGCTGGACCTGTTCACATAGAGCATTGTGATTGTGCCATAGTGGATGAGCTGGAATGGGTAAGACAAGAGGCTGGGCACCCAGGAATGGCCAAGGTGGCTGTGTGGGCATCAGCTGAGGAGCAAGGTAAGGAGGAAACATTACTAAGGAGAAGTTGGTAGGACCCAGGAGCCTATTTCATTCCTGGCAAATATGCAGCCCAAAAATTAGATGTCAGCTGTTTCATTGTAAGGTTCAGATCTGTACCTCAAGTGGTTTACTAAATTTGCTGAACTTGGTTTATCACCAAATCTTGCTTCTTACTTTAAACATTTTTTTCTTTTGAGTAGCGACAGCTTGCTAAACCCTGTGTGTGCTTGGTTTTGGGGTTACCAAGATGAGGCCTGCATAGACCTACCACTGAGGCTCCCCAGTCATCTGATCTAGCTGGGACAGATACATGGGCTACAATCACAGTAACACAAGAGACACACAGTCACCTTATGTGCAGTATGCTGTGGGAACAGAGGGAGAATCTAGGTCTAATCCAGGAGTCAAGGAAAGACTTCATGATCTTGAGGGATGAGTAGGAGCTTTCTAAATGATAGATCAGGGGCAAGAAGAAAACTTTATATATAGAGAGAAGGAGAGAGAGAGAGAGAGAAGGAGAGAGAGAGAGAGAGAGAGAGAGAGAGAGAGAGAGAGAGAGAGAGAGAGAGGAAGGAGTGGGAGTGAAGGCATGGAGGAGTGGCAGCATATAACACATCTGGTAGAGAGTGGGGACCAAGGAGAGAGCTTGTGTTCAAATTCTGGATATTCTATGACCTCAGGCAAGTTTCTTAGCTCCCCATACCTAAGTTTCCTCACCTTAAACATGGTTAAACATGGTTATTAATAACACCTACCAGTATCTCATAGGACTGTTGTAAGGATTAATGCAAGTACCTGTAAATTATTTAGAATAATGCCTGGCACATGACAAATTCCCATTAAATGCTAGCTGTTATAACTTGACCAAATATTTGGAAGTTAAAAAAAGACAGGTAGGAGGTGAATGGATAGTGCAGCTCTTTTCTATTACTGCTTTTCTTTAAAATATTCATGGTACCAAATACTACAGGACTGGGGGCTCCTGGGACCAGGAGATGCTGTAAAAAACAGACATAAATTTAAATGGGATTCAGAAGAGGGAATTTGAAGTCCAGGAAAAATGGTGAAATGTAGGCTTTAATCTTGGGCATTTTCAATTCATTCTTTGGTGCAAGTCAACTAATTACTAACTGGCACATTTCAACAGCCGGATTCGAACATGTTTCTCTGTGGAACCATTCCTTGTTCTCATTGATTTTAAGGCCAAGGCTTGTCTCATAAATTGGAAGAAAGAATGACATATGGGCCCCCAATGTGGCTTTGCCTGGGCAGAGAATAGTACAGGGGTTCACTGAAACTTGTGCAAACTAAGAGTGTCTGAGTTGTATGTCATGCCCTGTGCTGAGGAAATGCATGTTCAGTCCAGACTGCAAGGCCTCCACCAAGGGAAAGCCTGAAATTGCTGAAATTATTCACACATGACTGCTACAGTGGTCTCTCTCTTGGGCATCTCGTTAGTCAGGTTTCTGAACCAATAATTTCAGCTTTTGGAGGATGAGAGGATGATCATTTGGGGACTCGACTGTCTCTAAGAGGTACTGATGACTAGTGAGATCTTTCTTCCTTCTTCTCCTCATCCCTGATTTCCCATTCTAGACCTGTCGGTATTGGCCAAGTCTCAGTAGAGTTGTGTAGTTGGCGAGGAGAGTTCACCTCACTCTTTCTCTGCTATGTCTCTGCTGACTGGAAACACAATAATGAGACAAAGACCCATAAGATGTCTTAAACACCTACTCTGTGTTGCACTCCCAGCTAAGCCCTAGGAGGAAAAACATTAGCTACCAATTTGTGTGTGCGTGCATGTGCATACATACATGCCAGGGTTTAAGCACCGTACATGTTTATTCTCACTTAATTTTCATAAGTCTATGGAGTAGAAATTGTTATGTCCAACTTATTTATTAGGAAGGTGAAATGCAGAGATTTTAAGTGAGGTGTCTGAGGTCATTCAGATAGGAGGTGGTAGCAGTGGAACTTGAACACAAGGTTTTCTGACCCCAAAGACCCCTCCTTTAGCCATTCTGACACTGCTTCTGTGATGCGAAAGAGGCACAAAGCTTGGACTTTGCTTATGGGAGAGACCTTGTGCTAGTTTTCATGGGCTCTTATAGGGCAAACATCCAGAGGTTAGAGTCAGCTGGAAGCTGGATCTTGGACTTCTAATCTTCAGAACTTTGAGAAAATAAATTCATATTGTTTAAGTCAGTCTATGGCATTCCATTACAACAGCCTGAGCAAACTACTGCACAGCATCCAGGAGTACAGTACATGGTTTTACAGAGCTCTCAGCTGTGCTACCCTGGGGAGCCTGTGGGCTGCCCCTCCTAGGCTAAGCACCACTGTTTTGATGGGGCTGACTGTTTCCCCTGAAGGGCTCGCAGTGAGACCTGATGACGTACTACTATGGTTTGAAAGTGAAGGCCTCCAAGGCTCCCGCTCCAAGGTTTGGTGTCTCTTGGAGGGAGGCTGTGGAAATCTAGGACATGGACCTAGATGCTTGGAGCAGCCCCATTTCCTAACTTTCTCCCTCTTCCCCAGGCAGTAAGAACAGAGCAGACCTAGGTTTCCAGATCTGTGTGAGATTCTGGCTGTGCAGAGAGTCAGAGAGTACAGTGTGGTTCCGAAAGACGTTTGGCTAAGTGAAACAAGGGCCGACCAGCCTGCGCTTGGGCAGATGATGGAGCAAGGTGGACTTGGGGAGCCTCTGTGTAGACTGCTGTAGCATTCCATTGACTTAATTGTCACAGAATGACCAGAGGCAAGAAGGCAGAGGTTGCCCATGCTCTAGATCAGGAAGCTGAGGCTGGTGGAGAGGCAGAGGGTCTTTGCAAAGGTTGTTCACAGGCATGTTCCGCTCAGGGGTCACCTGTGAGCATCCTGGCAGCAATGGAGAGTGAGAGGGTGGGGAGAAGCTTCAGCAAGGGAATTGTCCTCCTGACCGAGATGGCTGTAAACAGGAATCCATGGATGGGGGAAAAATGCAGCTCTCAGGTGTTTAACATGGAGACAAGGATTTGACACTGGAACGACAGCAGCTGAAGAGTGCAGTCAGGCTGAGAGGGAAGAAGCAAGGAAGCACAACAGAAGCAGCACACATAGCTTGGACGTGCACACAATAGTGTGGAAATTACACACACACACACACACACACACACACACACACATATATATATAGAGAGAGAGAGAAAGAAAGAGAGAGAGAGAGAGAGAGGGACAGACAGACAGACAGACAGACAGACAGACAGACAGACAGACAGATGTGACAAAATTCCAGGGCATATTATTAGAAACAGGATTAGAGGAGATGGTTAGAGGCAATGGTGTCCCTTTGGAACTAGCACCACATGATCTCTTCTTGGGGTGTTTTATTAGGTACCATTGAATCAGACCCAACTCATAGTCACCCTAAGTACTACAGAATGAAACATTATCCAACACTGTGCCATGCACATGATCTTTTTATGCTTGGGACCATTGTTGCAGACACTGTTTCTTATTTTGAGTTGTGCCACATCAGCAAGTGGGGGTTTACTCCATTCCCATCATTAAGGTCGACTCTGCTTTGAGGAGGCAACTCTTTTCCAACTGTCTCTTGAATGCCTTCCAACCTGGGGGCGGGGGCTCATGTTCCGGTACTATATTTGACAGTACTTGTCTGCTATTCATAGAGTTTTCAATGACTGTTTTGGGAGTGGGCTGCCAGGTCCTTCTCCCTAGTCTGCTCAGCTGAAACCTGTCCACCATGGGTGGCACTGCTGGTATCTCAAATACCAGTGGCATAGCTTTCAGCATCACAGAAACATGGAAGCCCCCACAGCACATGCTGACAGATGTGGGGGTCTTGGGGTGGGGGACTAAATTGGTAGGTATGACAGATGACATGGGTCAAGAGATGGATACTATTCCTCAGAATGAATTTGTGACTCAGAAGGGATGTGGATCAAAAGATGTCTTCAGAAGGAAAGGAGGCTAGTGTGCATTTCCAGTGTCTTGGCAGGTGGCTTGAGAGAGCCGGGGTCCTGAGGAGGCTCCGGGAATAGCACCCATCTTTTTCGTGTGCCTTCTGAAGACACTGAGGTAAAAGACAAAGGAATAAGCAGGAGGGAGCCAAATCACCCTTATTACTGATAAAGGACAAGTTGGAGGACTTAGCTTGATGTGAAGCCTTCTTGTGAAACATGTCACTTTGAAACTACTAGAGGAAAATATGGGGGACACACTTCACTGAAAGTTGGGTTACTTAGACTCAAAGTTTTTCTGAACTCAGAGTTTCAAGTATCCTAGGCTGGGCAGGTCAGCTTGACTAAATGGAGAACTTTGCTAGGATCAAGGTATAAGTTTATGTTCTCATGCATTTCAACTGATGGGGAAAAATGAATAAGACAACCTTGGCATCAATGTCACATCTAGTTAAGGGTGGGAACTTTGCATTCCAGGTCCAGGTTGGAACTCAGGCTCTGCTGTGTGACCTTGGGCAACCCACTTGGCCTTTATGAGTCTTTGCTTCTTCAGCTGTAAAACTCTGATAAAAGCTTCTCTCAGGGGAATGCCCATTCTTGGCTCTCTTAACTGCTACTGGCCTCCTTACACCGGCAGCTGTGGTCATCATACAAATGCAACCCCAAACCTCCAGCCTAGGAAGTCTCACCCCCCAGGTCTTTGCTGACTTCTTCCATTGTCTTCATGTGGGGTCCCCTGGACCACTCATCCTCTTGGTTGAGTATTTCTTCTGCAATTTGGTGACCTTCCTCAGCCTGTCACTTTGGTTGTGGTCAGACACCCTCATGGGATGCCTTATCAGCAGGCCCAGAGCCCCCAGCCTCCAGGGTCACTGTGAGCCTGTTTTTCTGCATGCCCTGGCCTCTACTTTTCTGGGAGAGGATCAGATGGTTCACAGGATTGTCAAAAAGCATCGGAAGGATTTGATAAGGTGCCAAGCACTGGGAAAACAGTTGGTCCCTTCCTTTCAAGGCACATTCCAAGGGGCTGTCTTGAGGAGGAGGAAGATGGCTCTTCTAGTCTGATTTAGCATTTCAAGACAAGGAGAGAGTGGCACGAGCCAGTGCAGGAACAGGGCCCAGGAAGCAGGCTGTGGTTTTCTTTACCTTAGGGAGCTTTATCTCGTAATAGCTCCTTGGCTCACTCTCTGTTAGTCACTTAATCCACAGTCACCTCCGTTAGTCACCCCTCCTGGATAGTTCTTATCACAAGTATGGTTCCTTTTGTTTATTTTTAAACCCACAACTACTGCCATTAGAAAAATCAAGTTGGAACCCAGCAAAGGGAAGTGAGCAAAGTCCATAGAAGAGAGGAAATCTTAGGATCAGATGGACTCATCACAGGAGGATTTTAAGTAAGAAACATTTTTTTCTTTGTGGTACTGGGGAGTTGAACCCAGAGTCTCATGCATGCTTTTGAAAGTGCTGTACTACTGAGCTGCACCTCCAGTCCATTTTTTACTTTTAATTTTTGAGTCAGGGTCTCACTAAGTTACACAGGTTGCCTGTGGCCTCAAACTTGCGATCCTCCTGCCTCTGCCTCCCGATACTCTGGGATTACAGGCATGTACTACTGTGCTTGGCTCTATTGGGCAGAGGATGAATTGTTGTTGTTGTTGTTGTTGTTGTTAGGTGCCGTCAAGTCCGACTCATAGTGACCCTATATACAGCAGATCGAAACACTTGCCAATTCTGTGCCAGGCAAACGATCTTATTTATGTTTAAGCCCATTGTTGCAGACACTGTGTCAATCCATCTGGTGGAGAGTTTTCCTCTCTTGCGTTCACCTGCCACTCTCCCAAACATGTAGTCCTTCTCCAGGGATTGATCTCTCCTGACTACATGTCTGAAATATGTAAGACGCAGTCTGGCCGTTCTTACTTCCAAGGAGCACTCTGGTTGCACTTCTTCTAATACAGATTTGTTGGTTCTTTTGGCAGTCCATGGTATATTCAATAGACGTCTCCAGCACCACAATTCAAAAGCATCAATTCTTTTTCTGTCTCCCTTCTTCAATGTCCAGCTTTCACAACCATATGATGCCACTGAAAATACCATGGCATGAGTCAGACACACCTTCGTCTTCAAAGTGACATTTTTGCTTTTCAATACTCTAAAGAGATCTTTTGGGGAAGGGAAGAAGTTCTTCCCTTTCTTCATTTGTGGCCTTAGTGGTGGGTGCATAAATTTGAATAATAGTCATATTAACTGGCCTTCCTTGTAGGCATGTGGATATTATCCAATCACTGACAACATTGTATTTCATGACAGATCTTGAAATGTCTTTTTTGATGATGAATGCAACCCCATTTCTCTTTAGTTTATCATTCCCAACATAGTAGACCACATGATTGTCTGACTCAAAATGGCCTATGCCGGTCCATTTTAGCTCGCTGATGGGTAGAATGTCAATGTTTATGCGCTCCATTTCTTTTTTAATGATTTCTAATTTTCCTAGATTCATACTACATACATTCCATGTTGCAATTATTAATGGATGTTTACAGTTGTTTCTCCTCATTTTGAGTCGTGCCACATCAGCAAGTTGAGCACCCTGGGGCTTTACTCCATTTCTGTCATCAAGGTAGACCCTACTTGGAGGAGGCAACTCTTCTCCAGTAGTCTTTTGAGTGCCTTCCAACCTGGGGGTCTCATTTTCTGGCACCATATCTGACAGTGTCTCTTTGATATCCATGGGGTTTTCAATGGCTTGTTGTTTCGGGAGTGGCTCACCAGGTCCTACTCCCTGAGGATGAATTAGAAGTCAGAAAAAGATGGGCTAAGGTTTGGTGCTGAAGAATCCCCTAGGGATAGCCCTGGGATTTAGCACAGGTGAGGGATGGGAGGGATCTGATGTAAGGTTGCTAAGGCAAGTGCTGTGTGTCAGTGCTGCTTTTCAGGGCAGGCTCACATAGTAGATCTGCAAAGTGGGGCTGAAGGATGTCACTGCATTTCTGGCACATATGAAGACCAATGCCAGTGCCTCTCTAGCAGGGCTGGCCTTGTGGGTGGTACCAGTGAAGTTGCCCGGGCTCTGCTTTCAGAGGGAGCAAGGTGCTTGGTTTCACTCTCTGTTGTCATTGTCTTGAAATTAAAGCAATTTTATCTTTGGACTTGTTTTCTAAGAAAGCCTCATGGTATAATAGGACATGCATGTGAGCAGAGGGGATATGCCGGGAGGTACACGGGCAAGGGTAGGCCAGGCACCTCCACCTGGAGGGCAGCGCTTGTGCTGAGTGGTGGGCAGGAGCAGCCTGGGTCCTGCCTGGGTGGTGGCTGGGCCAGGGCAGAGTCCCCGACTGGTGGTGCTGCTGGAGGTAGCAGTAGCACGAGTGGCAGCAGTGTGGTGTGGCCATGGGGACAAGGAGCCTGCAGGGCCAGTGCCCAGTCTGCAGTGGGAGGCTGGCTTGCCTTCCTTCTCTGGAGTCTGTTTCTGGGGCGGTTGTGCAGAGATGAACTCTGCTGCCTGAGTACTCAGATAGGAAGTGTGGGTGGCAGGCAGCACCCTTTGTTAGAAAATTATTACAAAATACCAAGTGTACACAGGGACACTGCGATCAAGCATGCGAGAGTTATTGCCATTTTCCAGAATTGGGAATTTCTGGGCTTGAAAACTGGTGTAATATTGCAAGGCAAATCCCCCAGGCTTAGAAATAGAAACTAAGTTTAAAGAGCATCACATTCAATGGAAAAGAACACCATTTTTATACTATGCTATGGGTGAACTAGTTATTAATGAGAAGGAAAATTTAAAATTAATTTTTCCTTGTAATTGAAGATAAAGGCATTTAATGCCTACATGAGTGTTCTGAGTGATAGACAAATGAGGAGGCCACTGCCAGTTTCTTAAATTCTGCACAAGTTATAGGAAACTTCAAAGGAAGCATTAAAATGCTATTGTAAGAATTTACATTTAAAATCAAATCCAGATTTACACAAAACTGAATTGGACCAAGAGTTAATTTTCTTTTAGAAAAATTATTTTTGTAAGAATCAGCAGCTCTAGATGTACTAAAATTTATACTTTGAGATAAATGATCAGAAATGTATCTAAATATTGTTACAACCTATAAAATATTCTTGGTAGTTCCAGAAAAAATAGTATTATCTGACAAATCTTTCTCAAAATTAAAAATTACCCCAAATTATTTGGGACCTTGCATTTGCCAAGAGGGAGGTGTTAGTTTTAATTAACTAAAAATGAAGTTACTGAAACTTATGAAAAAATGCTCTACCTCATTAGCTATTGGGGAAATGCGAATCAAAACCACAATGAGAAACCCTCTCACTTCGTTGAAATAACCGTTATGAAAAAGATGGAATATAACAAGTGCTTGTGAGGATGTGGAGAACAGAGAACTCTTATGCAGCAGTGATGAGAATGTAAATCAGGATGGCCATTATGTAGAACAGTACAGAGGTTCTTCAAAAAACTAAAAGTAGATCTACCACATGATCCAGCTATCCCACTTCTGGGTACATATTGGAAAGGAAATGAAACCAGCATATTAAAAAGATACCTGCATGGTCATGTTTATTTTCTGCACAAGTAACAATAGCTAAGATATGGAATTAACCTAGATGCCCATCATCCTAGATGAATGGATAAAGAAAATGTATATATCTATACTGTGGAATATCATTCAGCCATAAAAGATTTGCAGCAAAATGGATGGAACCGGAGGATATTATGTTAAATGAAATCTCAGACATGGAAAGACAAACACTGCATTTTCTTGTTCATATGTATAAGCCAAAAGTTGATCTGAATGTAGAATAGTGATTATTAGGGGGTGGAAAGGGTGTAAGAAGAAGGGAGATGGAGGAAAGTTGGATAGCAGATAGCAAAACAGAAAGAAATAATAACTTCTAGTGTTCTACAGAACAGTGGGATAACTGTGTTCTCAATAGTCTGTTAAATATGAATAAGTAGGAAGACCGTGAAGCCTCCAAACATACAGTAACGATAAAGATAGGGAAACATTAATTGTCCTGATTTATTGGATTGTTCCACGTTGTTTGTTGTCAGGTGCCCTCAAGTTGTTTCCGACTCATAGTGACCCTCATAGGGTTTTCAATGGCTGATTGTTTCGGGATTGCCTCAGGAGTGGATTGCCACGTTCTTCTCCCATTCCACATTATTTACATGTATCAAAATATCACACTTTACTCCATAAATATGTATAATTAAAATAAGAGTTAATAAAAGTGCTCTTTTGTATTTAAAAAAAGAAAATGAAGTTGCTATGACTTTTGTCATAGCATATGTAAATGAATTTCCAGAAAAGCAAGCCAGAACTTATGATCAATAAAGATATCTCTTTAATAAAGTATTATTTATTGTGTTATATAAAATGATGGTACCACATATTTTTACAAATGCATATTTTTACAGGCAGATCATTATCACTCCATTGGGCTGGGGTGTAACTCAGTTGGTAGAGTGTTGCTCTACACGCTCTGAGGCTCTAGGTTTGATCCCCAGCACCACAAAAATGGGAGGAGGACCTGGCAGCCACTCCTGAAACAGCCATGAAAAACCCTATGAATGGCAGGGAAGCATTGACATCATGCCACGCATGGCATGGCATAGGGAATGTCTTGTTCTGCTGTACAAAGGGGTGCTATGAGTTGGACCCAACTTGACAGCATCTAACAACATCACCCCATTCATTATGCTTTATAAGTAATACAACATTTTCAAAGAAAAAAGCTTTATGTTTTAGTACCTTTAGCTGCATGCTCCCTCCTTGCTTTTTGCAAGGAGGCCTGGCAGTTTTTAGTTTGCACCAACCGAACAAAATGTACAGCCAACCCTGTTCTTGGGGCTGCTTCTCAGCTGGCTTCAGGATTCATTGTAAACCAATGGTTATTTTTCTTGTCTTCTCTGGTAAAGGCCCTGAGTGGGTTCTTACAAAAGAGAAGGCTGTGGGGACTTTGGCGACAAGCTGGTGGCCTCCCCCTCTGGGCAGAGTCAAGAGGCAACCCCACTGAACCATCAGACCTAGCCTCAGTAAGCATGAGTTGAGCAAAGGAGTAGCAAAGGCCATCCTGAGAAAGAGGGACGGTGGGCCAGATGGCTTGTGCAAAATGTTCAAGGCAGAGAGCCAGCCCAGGGCTGAGGTGACTCAGGGTGAAAGCACTGTGTACTGATGGAGTGACATAGGACTTTCAGTTGTTCCTCAGGACACATCCTGGGATGTGTTTAAGGCTCTTGTAAGATCAGGGTACAATGTCAGGAGGTTTGGGAAAGTCTAAATTCAATAAAAATAGGCAGATTTTGCTTATTTTTAACTACTGTGTTCTCAGCATTGGTAATATCCTGCTGTCTCTTAGGTGGATGCTGGGAGGTCAGGGCTGTCCTTCACCATGGCTGAGGACACCTCTTCAAACAAGATGACACCAGTGAGTCACAGGTGCAGCCGCACCAAATTCACGGCAGAGCAGCTAAAAACCCTTGTTAGCACTTTCAACCAGAAGCCTTACTTGGATTACGCTACCGTTCGAAAACTTGCTTTGGCAGTCAACACCGATGAGTCAAGAATCCAGATTTGGTTTCAGAACCGAAGAGCGAGGCATCCATTCCAGAAAAGACCAGAACTTAAGGAAGCTCTAGAGTCAAGTCATGAACACGGAGGAGGTCACTTTCCAGGATGGACTCAAGGTGGAGGACCCAGGCGGCACCGAACCACCTACACCTCCTCCCAGCTGTACATCCTTGTCAAGGCCTTTATGAGCAACCCTTACCCTGGGATTGATTCCAGGGAGCAACTTGCTAAAGAAATTGGGGTTCCTGAGTCAAGAGTCCAAGTCTGGTTTCAAAATCAAAGAGCTAGAGTCCATGTCTGGATAAAAACAGAACCCGATGGGTCCTTAGAAGAAGGTCAGGTGCACAATTGCGCCAGCTCATCAGCAACTCTTACTTCTCTGGAGCCAGAGCATGGTGGACATGGACTAACTTGGTGGATTTCATGTCATCACCCTGAATCAGGCGACCTACTCATCCTTGGAGTTTGCCCTTCTGCTGAGACTGCAAGCTAAGCCTTCTGGAGATGACAAAGATGATAAGTGGACTGCAGGAGGCAGAGGCAGGTACAAAAGCACTGCACAGCCCTATCGATCCAGCCTAGCTTCAAAGTTCAGCAGCCCAGGAGGCAATGAAAATAAACTTAGTGATAATCATTTTCAGCCATCGTCGTCATTATTGATTCAGGCAAAAGTGATCAACGGATGTTAAAACCTTTAGGTGAAAACTTGTGAACAAGCTATGTCATCTCCAAGAATCTCTTCACATGTGCTATTTTTTAAAAAAATCAACACACAAAACTACATATGTATGGGATTCTGTGTGATATTTCAATACATGTATACATTATGCAAAGTTCAGGGTAAGCACATCCATCTCCTCACACATTTATTGTTTCTTTGTGGTGGAAACACCCATATGTCACATGTCTATATTCATGAAATAAATCATCAGTGTAATAAGGGTATTACATCCATAAAAAAAATTCTGATGTCCTTTGTGGCTCTCCAAGACAAGCATATCCTACATTGTATTTCATCAGATGAGCAATCGTGGGATCTTTATTCGAGGGGTGCTGCTTTTCAGACACAGCCAGGGAAATGCTCAGTGGCTACTTTTCTATCTCATTTCTTCTGGGTAGGGTCTTTAAAAAATGGTTAAAAAGTGATGCCCAAGTCCTTCAGGATCAAACTCTCAAGCTGGAGTGCAAGGCCTGTGTTTGGTTATTGACCCAAACAATGTGGTATAGAGGAATGAGCATAGATGTGGGCCCGGGGCCTGTATTTCTCTCATCTTCGTTGTGTGATATTAAGTCACCTAATCCCTGAGTCATTTGCCCAGCTCTGAAATGGCAATAATAAAGTCTGCATTATTATTGGAGGGGTTATTAAAAGCTTAAGTTTAAAAAGTGTGTGGCATAGCTGAGTACAGGTAATAGTTTAGAAAGTGTTGATGTTAATTTTCTGCTACCAGCCTATTTCAGTATAGTTTATTTGCAAATACTTCAAAGTTATCAGAAGCACTAATTCAGATGAAATCTTTCAAGGAAACCAATTTAGAAAGTGGTGTAGGCTAGCTACTCTGTTTGAAGTCAGGGTTAGAGGCTGAACACAAAGACATTTTCTCTGAAGTCACCTTTTAAGTTTTTATTCTTAAAATTTTATCTTCTTGTGGTAAAAACACTTAACATGAGATCCTCTTTTTAAGACCCTCTTTTTAAGTGGACCATGGGAGATTAGTAACCATAACCAGCCGAGTATGATGGCACATGTCTGTAATCCTGGCAACTTGGGAAGCTGAGGCAGAAGGATCTCAAGTTGAGGACAGAGGCAGCCTACATAACTTAAGACCCTGATGTGAGATAATAAATAAAAAAGGTGCTTGGAGTGCAACTCAGTGGTAGATCGCTTACAAAGTATATCAAGGCCCTGGGTTCAACCCTCCAATACTGCAAACAAACAAACAAACAAACAAAAAAATGAGACCGTAGCCACTATCTTATGCAGAAGATCCCTAGAATTTGTTCATCCTGCTGAAACTTCTGATTTGGGGATTGTTTGGGGATTCTACTAGTTCAACTCTCAAATCTAATTGTCTACTTGACAGCTCCATTCTGAGGTCTAATCAGCCTCTCAAAGACAATCTCTGGATTCCTTGTCCCCTGTGGTGGTTAATCTTGAGCATCAGCTTGATTGGGTCGAGAGACATCTAGGGGATTAGTAAAGCACACTTTGGGGTGTGTCTGTGAGAGTGTTTCCAAAGGGAAAGTAACTAAAGGTGAAGACGCCTCTTGAATGGGGCCAGGGTGGGGGGCACTGTGCAATAGGCTAGGAGTCTTTGTGGAAAAAATGGGGAAGAGGAAGGAAGCGTCAGTCCTAGCACTTGCGCCCTGCCTCCTTGCTGCAGTGAGCTGAACAGCTCTGCTCCACACACCTTCCTGCCATGACTCTACCTCCCAGGGGCCAGGAACGGGGAACCCACCTACCATATGCTGATGCCTCTGACGCCCTAAGCACAAGTAAGTACTGCCTTCTTCTAAACAGTTCATGTTAGCCTTTTTTGCAGTGACAAAAGTCTAACACATCCCCAGAGGTGATTCCTCCTCCAGTCTTTTCCATTTCATAAAATGGCCCCACCTTCCACCCAGTGGCACACCCCCCATCTAGGAGCCATCCTCGAGTCCTCTTCCCTTCCATCTGCACACGTACTCCCAAACCATGTCAGCAGTACCCTAAATCTATCCATTTCTCACCAGCTCCACCACAACCTCATATTTCAAGTCATTATCTCAGACCTGTTGTAGCAGGTGACATCAGTGCCAATTCACACCCCTGAGACTTTCTGTATTGGGTCCAGTCGAGGTCCAGCCAGCTTCTCACAACCAGCACTGGCATCTCTATACCCGAGATTTCTCTCCTCCAATCTCACAAGGCCACTCTGCACACCAGCTGTGGGCTGGGAGTGTTGGGGAGTTAATATCCACTACCTTCTAATAGTAGGGCTGGGGTTTAGCTCAGTGGGCAGAGCGCTGCTCTGCCTTCGCTGGGGCCCTGGGTTTGATCCCCAGCACTGTGAAAATGGGAGAAGGACCTGGCAATCCACTCCTGAAACAATCCCCAAATCAGCCATTGGAAACCCTATGAGTAGCAGAGAAACACTGACATAGGGCCAGGCAGGGCACAGTTTCAGGGAGAGTTTTCTGTTGTACATAGGGTTGCTATGAGTTAGACCTGACTTGACAGTACCTAACAACAACAATCTCCTAATAGCAACGCCAATCAATGACTTGGGAGTTGGTGTATAAATAGCCCAGCTCCTTGCCTTTCAGGTGGAGCTAGTCTTAGCTGTATTTGAACTGTTTTCCTGAGCTGCTGTGCAGGATTAAGCCCTGGTCACATTCTGTGTAGCAGGGTTCATAATACACCCTTTGTTGCTCATCCTCTCTTTCTTGTATCACTTCTCCATGCTTTGACTGAGGTGATTCTGCCTTTCCTCAGTACGATAATTGCACTCGAATCTTTGTCTCAGGGTTTGCTTCTTGAGGAATCCAAACTAAGACTCTAGTTACTGAAATATGCTTTTATTCCCCTGCAAATATTTCTGCACATTAGCCAGTCTGAAATTCTAAAAATGTAAAGTAGATCATGTCTCCTCATCTTATAAGCTACTGCTCACATTTCACTCCACTTAGTATCCCAGTTCCCTAATCTCAATAAGGGACAGACTCTGACCTCACCTCATCCCATTTTTTCTCTCTTTTACTTTACCGCAGACATACTAAATTACGGCCTACATTTTGAGCTTACCAAGTTGCTCCTCTTGAGGGCCA
The DNA here is from genome assembly GCA_007922755.1 of Pedetes capensis. Taxonomy (NCBI): domain Eukaryota; kingdom Metazoa; phylum Chordata; class Mammalia; order Rodentia; family Pedetidae; genus Pedetes; species Pedetes capensis. Next base: position 137,428 of record VMDO01002683.1, on the reverse strand, counting down.
TTTGTACTTATTCCTTCCTCCTGGAGCACTGTGGCTCCAGACCTTCAGGAGCTGAGCTTCCTTTTGAAATTCCAATCCCAGAGCAAACATCATTGCCTCTGAGAAGGCACTCCATGGTAGCTGTAGCTGAAACTTCCCTCTGTTACAACTCTTGGGATTCTAGTGATATCTGTATATTTCCTGCCTTCCTCTCCCAGCTGTTAGAACAGCAATCTTGAATATCTTAGTCTCATTTTGTCTTCAACATCTAGAACAGCCCTTGGCACTTAGCAGAGGCTTGATGTACATTTATTGAATAAAGGATTGGATAGTATAATGTTTGATTTATGCTCATGTCAAATGTTGGTCTATTCATTAGTAATTTCTTTTTCTTTTTGCAACACTTGGGGGTTGAACCCAGGGCCTCACATATACTTTGCAAGTGCTGTACCATTGGCTTTACCCCTAGCCCATTTTAATCATTTTTCTTGAGTCAGGGTCTTGCTAAGTTATGCATGCTGCCTCTGGCCTTGAACTTGTGATCCTCTTGCCTCCAACTTCTGAGTCGCTGGAATTATAGGTGTGTGCCGCTGTGCCCTGCCTGTCATTAATAATTATCATTTGATTATAATTATTTTATTTGAAACTTAATTAAAAACAAAATGAGATTATCAGTAATAAAGAGATTCATCTCCTCAGTGATTATGTAGTGTCAGAGATGTGCCAGACATTGCAATAGGTGCTGAAGATGTAAGGTGAATAAGATAATGGCTGCTCTTTTCTGGAGAAACTCCTGATATAATTGAAAGGCGGAAATGGAGAGAGTGGCGGCTGCCACATGTTTTCTAACAATGCCAGCAACTGTGTCTTTTTGATTTACAGGCTTCACTGTGATACCTGATCCTCACGACCATGCTCCAGGGACCCTGGTTCTTGAGGTGAGGACTAGAGCTTAAAGAGGTGAAGGAGTTTGCCAAAGCTCCTACAACTTGCTAGAGACAGCAGTGGGGCTGTAACACAAGATCTGAGGGTACTGGATGCCAGTGATATTTCACTGCCTCCTGCATCTCCTGTGCAGGCACATCCTGGGCACAGAGCAGATACCTGTCACATGCTTGTTGGTGGGAGGAAGGATGGTCACCAACACCCTGGGGAGCATAGGCCATGTGGGAGGCCCTCAGGTGACTTGACCAAGAGACACTGCTGGTTGCTGCTGCTACAGGTGGTGGTCCAGAATTACACAGTCATTAAGGAAGGCAGCTGATGTTCTCTTCCTCCTCCTCCTCCTCCTCCTCTTCTTCTTCTTCTTCTTCTTCTTCTTCTTTTTTTTTTTTTTTTTTTTTTTTTTTTTTGCAGTACTTGGGGTTGAACACAGGGCATTGCATATATTTTGCAAGTACTATATCAATGGCATGCACCCCAACTCCCTTTTTTTCTTATTTATTTTATTTTATTTTTTTTGTCTTGAGACAGGGTTCTTGCTAAGTTACACAGGCTGCCTCTGGCCTCGAGCTTGTGATCTTCCTGCTTCCATCTTCCTGGGTTGCTGGGATTACAGGCCTGCACCAATGTGCCTGGCACAGTTGGCTTTCTGTAAAGTAAATTTACTATTGGGACTAAATATTTGATGCAGGTACACAGCTGCTAAATAGATGTCATATTTTATTGTTAATTGAGCCCACTAAAGAAATACATGGGTTAAATAAGTAATATGTATACAATCTGCTAGTGTTTATTTGTGCCTAGTACAGTAAGCCTGTCTTTCCCATCTACTAAAAGAATGAGCTCATTCAAGGTATAGGTCTACTCTATGGTAAATTGAGGACAGGGGATTAATAAGTTTCTTCTAGGCTATAAATAAAAAATTGATCTTTGTTTTAAAAGTTAAATATACAATTCAGTATTAGTGTCTCCACCTATTGCTTAGACAGGCTTGCCATATGTGTGCCTGGGCTAAGAAATCAGTATTTTTGTGAGTCATGTAACGTGACTCATAAGACAGGGATGAAGCGAGGAGTGTGGAGAAGCGAGCACCGGGGAGGGAGTTGGTGTGATCAGAGATTGATGGGATTAAGGGTAAGGACAGGTGAGTTAAGCTCTTTTTAAGCGATGCAATGCTACCCCAGAAAGTCATTATACCTTGCAGAAGAGGACCTTAGACTGCTGGGTTCCATACTTCTTTCTTGCCTTACCACCAGGAGCCTTGCCTGAGAGAAAGAAGACCTTGGCCTGATTTTGCCATCAGAATGATGTCTCACATCCACTAAATGTTACAAAATACTTACTAAAAACTACAGATTGCAAGTTCCGGTGAACTCCAAGGACTGAATTTGTCTGACTCTCTGGAGTCCAGAGAGGAACAGAGGGCCTTGGACTGATGTCCGCACCCTCCTGTGTGGCTCCCTTCACAACACCCTCTCCCTTGTTCTGTGGCCCTGGTCTATCCTTAGCTGTCCTCATGCAGCACAGAGATTTCCAGCCCCATGTGGTTCCGGGAGCCAGGTTCACTGCCCTTCCTGGTGCGGCCATAACTGGGAGGGGGCAGGAAACAGCTGCAGCCTCTTCCACAGAAAGGCAGGGCAGGTGCAGGGTGCTCCATGGCCCATTCTTGGTGTTTGTTTATAGTTTGTTTGTTTGTTTGTTCATAAGCCTTAATTCCTCAAAGGGACTCTTTTGTCAATACCCGGGGACATAAGGACTCAGTGCCACCAAAGCTTAGAAATTTGAGAAGTGGGAAGACCCTCTGAGGGGCTAAACAGTGGGATCAGCCCATGGTTCCTCCACACACACCACGTCCCCCATTGAAAGGCAAATCCTGGACATCCCTCTGCGCTCTTGCCACTCGTCACCCCAGATGCATAGGAGACCTTTGCCTGGCTGTCCCTACCTGGGACGTGTTCCTTCCTCTGCACCACAAATTCCCACCCTCTGCACACCACATCCCTTTCCACGTCCTGCCCACCTCTTTGGTTGGGTCCATGCCCGTCCACTGTGAGTACGGCCAGGTGATGCTCTCCCCAGAGCCCCTCTTCAGTGTCAGCTCACTCATTTCCGGGTGCTGGGAATTCATCAGTTGGGATTTGCTCTGGGTGATGGGGACCTGCCTCTCCAGGCACTGTTCCCTCCTTGGAAATTGGCTGACTTGGGGATGTTAAGGCTCAGCTCTTTGCCTTGGACTGGGCCTCTGAATGTCCGTCAGTCCTAGGGCTCCCTACTACATTGTCAGGAGCCTCTGTTGCAGCTCCTCCCCCGCTGCCTGTCTCTTTCTTACCAGTATATCTCCTCGAGAACTCTCCAGGTAACTTTCTCTGTGCAATTGTCCATCTCAGTTTGCTTCCCAGAAATACAAGCTAAGACAAGTGGTCCCAGGAGTGGTCCTGGGGAGAAGATGCTAAAATGAAATCTTGTTGTTAGGTGCTGTCCAGTCGGTGTCTGACTCATAACAACCCTACGTACAATGGAAGAAACACCGTTGTCAGTGCTTCTCTGCTGCTCATAGGGTTTTCAATGGCCGATTGTTTATTGGGAGTGGGTTGCCAGGTCCTTCTCGCAAGCCTACAGTGCCTGGTGTTCCCAGGTGGTCTCCCATCCAAGTACAAACCAGGCCTGACCCTGCTTAGCTTCCAAGATCTGACAGGGTTGGACACTATAGTGGAAAATTCAATCTTAGGGATCCCCTTATCAGTCACCTGGCCATGAGAACCTCAACCCTGGGGGTGGATGGGGCAGGGGAGCCCCTGGCATGGGCAGCAGTGCACTTGTTGCAACTGGGAAGCAGATGCACTGGACCCTGCAATATCCTGGGCACTGGTACAGTTAGAGGGACCTGGTAACCAAGAGGATTATGGAATTGACTGGCCACTGCCAACAATTCACAGAAGAGAGATGATGATAGGATCAGAATGGGTTTGGTTGCCAGTTCTAGGCAAAATGCAGATGGTCTCCTTGGTAGCATTCAAGAAAACCCTCGTTTTTAGTAGTTGTTTTTGTTAGGTGCCATTGAGTTGGATCCTACTCATAGCGACCCTCTGTACAGCAAATCGAAACACTCCTAGATTCTGTGCCAGGCACATGATCTTATTTATGTTTAAGCCCATTGTTGCAGACACTGTGTCAATCCATCTAGTTGAGGGTTTTCCTTTTTCTCATTGACCTACCACTCTCCCAAACATGACGTCCTTCTCCATGGATTGGTCTCTCCTGACTACCTGTCCAAAATATGTAAGATGCAGTCTAGCCATCCTTGCTTCCAAGGAGCACTCTGGTTGTACTTCTTCTAGGACAGATCTGTTGGTTCTTTTGGCAGTCCATGGTATATTCAATAATCATCTCCAGCATCATAATTTAAAAACATCAATTCTTCTCCTGTCTCCCTTGTTCAATGTCCAGCTTTCCCAAGCATATGATGTGACTGAAAATACCATGGCATGAGTCAGGTTCACCTTCATCTTCAATGTGACATCTTTACTTTTCAATACTCTAGAGAGATCTTTTGCCACACCTTTTCCCAATGCAATGCATCTTTTGGTTTCTTGACTGCTACTTCCATGGGTGTTGATTGTAGAATCAAGTAAAGTGAAATCATGGACAACCTCAGTCATTTCTCCATTTATTGTGACATTGCATACTGACATTGTTTTGTTGATGTTGAGTCACAACCCATACTGCAGGCTGTGTTCTTTGATCTTCATTGGTAAATGTTTCAAATCTTTACTTTCAGCAAGCGAGTTGTTCATTTTTAGTAGAGCCAGGAAAAGTGGAGAATCAGGCTTGGGACTGAATTGTGGGAAGAGCAAGGTGATTTGTAGCCTTGGCAGGTGTCCCACCCAAAGTTCTAAGAGTCAAGAGTGGGAGCCAGACTCTTGGGCTGGGCTGTGTGGTAGCTGCCCCTGAGGACGACGGCCTTAGGGCCTTCCCTGGCCTGCTCTCCCTCGTGAGTGGATCAAATGGAGGCGTCTTGTGAGATGATGTTTGTTCCCTCTGCCTCTACCTTTTCTGTCCTAGCAATCAGACCAACCAAGGGAAACAGGTGCCAGCATGACCTGAAGGGGTGAGCTGGGCCTGGAGGGAAGGAGAGGGACCATGTATAGAGGAAACTGCCAGAGTGGCTGACGGTGCCCATGGCAGCAGACACCGTGCCTAGGAGTCAGTCCTGAGGTGCTGGGGCAAGGGTTCAGGACACATACTCATAGGAAAGAGCAGTTATTGGGATACGGGAGCCCTCTGAAAGGCCAGCTCTGCTTCAGGGCTCCCTGGGGATCAACTAAGGCCTCAGTGGCAAGTGCACTGCAGTCTGGCTTCTTCCTCTCTGATCTGCCTTTTCTCCTTCCTTCTAGGCCTTCCCCTCTGTTGACCACTTTCTAATTAGATCATCCTAATCCTAAAGGACTTGTGTCTTTTTTAGTAGATGAAATCTGCAGCCATACCACCCTGGCATCCAATCCTGTCAGATCTCGGAAGCTAAGTAGGGTCCGGCCTGCTTAGTACTTAGATGGGAGACTACTTGGGGATACCAGGTGCTGTAGGCTTAGGAGAAGCACCCAGCAGCCCACTCCTCAAAAAACAATCAGCCATTGAAAACCCTATGAATGGTAGAGGAGCACTGACATAGTGCCGGGCATGGCACAGAGTTGGAGAGTGTTTCGTTCTATTGTACATGGGGTCACTGTGAGTCAGACCCAACTCGATGGTGCCTAATAACAATAACAAGTAGAGGAAACACTAGGGTCCCATCTCCTCCATGCATTCAGAGAAAAGGCTGTATGAAGACACAGAGCAGGCATCATCTGAGAGCCGGGAAGGGAGGCCCCAGTTAAAAACCAACCCTGCCTGCACCTCGGTGGTGTTGTGTGCCATGATGCTTGGTTTAATTTCAATTTTTAAAAAATTTATTGATTCTTGTTTCATTGTTCAACACAGAAAGATCTAGAGAATGTTCCATGTGCCAATTAACGTGTGTTCTGCACAGGTGGATGGAAATGTCTGTGAGGTACATTTGGTGGTGGTGGTGGTGGTTGTTGTTAGGTGCTGTTGAGTCGGTGTCCAATTCACAGAGACCCTATGTACAATAGACAAAACACTACTGTCAGTGCTTCTCTGCTATTCGTAGGGTTTTCAATGGCTGAATGATTTTTGGGAGTGGGTTGCTGGGTCCTTCTCTCAAGGTGTTGTTATAGTGTAGTTTAATTCCAGTATTTCTTTGTTGAGTTTTTATCTGGATGATTTGTCTTTTAATGAAAGTGGGATGTTGAAGCTTCTAAATAGTATTGTACTGGAGTCTATCTCTCCTTTTTTTATTATTTTTTATTTTTGTGATACTCAGGGGTTAAACCCGGGGCACATGCTTGCAAGTGCTTTACCACTGGGCTGTATGCCCAGCTCAATTTTTATCTTAAGATAATCTTGCTAAATTATGCAGGCTGCCTCTGGCCTCAGACTTGTGATCCTCCCACCACTGCCTCCCAAGTTACTGTGATTACAGGCATGAGCCACTGCACCCAGCCCTAGCTCTCCTTTTAGATCTAGTGTTTGGTTTATATAATTGGGTGTTACAGCATTTGGTGCATATACGTTTACAATTATTCCCTTTTGTTGAGTTGATTCCTATGTCATTATCTTTGTTTCTTCTTTGTAGTTTTTTACTTAAAGTCTATTTTATCTGATAGAAGTATTTTTGATCTTTTATGATTTCCATTTGCACAGTATATCTTTTACCTTTCCTTCCCTTTCAGTATTTTTACCAGTAAAATAAGTCTTATAGACAGCATATTGAGTCTGGTTTTTTTTTTTCTTTTTTAAAACTCACCCAGTGTATGTCTTTTAACTGGGACATTTCATCTATTTACATTGCAGGTTTATTATTATTATTACCATTATCGTTATTATTATTATTATCTGCTGGGGATCAAACCCAGGGCCTTGTATGTTTTAGGCAAGTACTCTACCACTGAGCTATACCCCCATCCCCTCAAAGTTATTATTGAAAAATAAAGACATAATCTTGCCATTCTATTAATTTTTTCTGGTTGTTTTATATATCTTTGTTCCATTTTTTCTCTTTTGTTTTATTTATTTGTTTTAAAATTTGCTTTTTCAGCACTGGGGGTTGAACCCACGGCCTTGGGTATGCTAGGCAAGTACCCCACCACTGAACCACACCACATTTGCTTTTTATTGTCAGACAGAGTCTCACTAAGTTACACAGGCCACTTCTGGCCTTGAACCTGGGATCCCCAGCCTCAGCGTCCCACGTCACTGGGATTGTAGGCATGCACCATGGGGCCTGGTTCTTTTTTCCTCTCTTATTGTTCATCTTCATGGTTTTGTGTTTATGTGCTTTGATTTTCTTCTCTTTCTTCTTTGTATAGCTGCTCTACTGTTGAGTTTTGTACTTTCATGTTGGTAGCTACCATCCTTTCCATTCTAGCATGTTGTTGTTGTTAGGTGCCGTCGAGTTGGTATCCGGCTCATAGCGACCCTCTGTACAACAGGGGAAACACTATTGTCAGTGCTTCTCTGCTGTTCATAGGGTTTTCAATGGCAGATTGATTTTTGGGAGGGGGTTGCCAGGTCCTTCTCCCAAGCCTGCAGCATCTGGTGTTCCCAGGCGGTCTCCCATCCAGGTACTAACCAGGCCTGACCCTGCTTAGCTTCCGGGATCTGACGGGATCAGATACCACAGGGCTATGGCTGCAGGCATTCTAGCATAGGATCTGCTTAAGCATTTCTTGTGGGGCCAATCTGGTGGTGAAGCATTCCCTCATTTGTTGTTTGTCTTAGAAAGTCTTTATTTCTCTTTCATTACTTTGATGGGTGTAGTTTTTTTTTTTTTTTTTTTTTTTTACTTTGAATAGATCATCCAGTTCTCTCCTGGCCTGTTAAAGTTCTGCTGAGGTAGAAGAAGATACATTTGCTCCTTCTCCGGGGCATCAGGAGTCTGTGGCATGAGGGGACTTCTGGGGCGTATCCTTCTGACTCTGTCTTGACCGAGTGAAATCCCTCTTGATTCAGGGTTGATCTTGAGAGGTGGGATGGTAGACGTTGTACATTTGATCCCCTTCCATACAAAGCTATCGTATGTCTCTGCATTCTTCAATGGCTCTGCCACAGCCCACTACACTCCCATGCTCTGCCTTAAGTGCTACAGTAAAATAACTGTTGTTTTTTCCTTGTTTTGTCCTTTGTTGTAGGAGAAGTATGCCAGGCCCCTCCAGTTGACCATCTTGATTCTATGTGGGTTCAAGAATTTGAGGAAAAAGAATTTTTTTCTCCCTTTATTAGTAAATGATGGTGGGGTACACAGTAATACAGCATTGGTTTTTTTCCATTATGCAACCATTACATCACTTCTGGCCACACTTTCATCGACCCACAAGGTTTATGGAGCCTTATGGCTAATATGTAGTAAAACTCACATGTATGTTTGGGTTATGTTCCCCTATTTTTCCAACGTACCCATGAAGTTGCATTGTTTACATTGAGATTATCCTCTCCTGCTTTATCCTTGTACATTCACTCTCCTCCCCATTCCACCTTCCACAATCTTTACTTTCCTCTGCTAGTTCCCTTCCTCCTTATTTCTGCTCTTTATATTGTCCCTTCTTTGTTAAGTTTAATTGTACATTTTTTAATGTATCAACTTATGTACAGGATTTGGAAAAAAGAATTTTAACTTAAATTTCTACACCCAGACAAACTAATAGTCAAATGTGAGAGTAGAATTATTTTTAGACATGGAAGAACTATAAAATTTTATCTTTGAAGGTGAGCATACTGGCACATGCTTGTAATCCCAGCACTTGGGAGGCTGAGGCAGGAGTATTGACATGAGTTTGAGGCCAGCCTGGTCTACATCATGAGTTCTAGGCCAGCCTGGTCTACATCATGAGTTCTAGGCCAGCCTGGACTATCCAATGAGACCCTGTCTCAAACACAACAAACAAAAACAAAAAATGATCTCCTATGCACTTTTCCTGAGGAAGATTTTTTTTTAATTTGGTACTAGGGTACTGAACCCATGGCCTTGCACATACTTTTCAAGTGCTCTACCACTGAGCTGCACTCCGAGCCCCTTCTTAAATTTTTTATCTTGTGATGAGGTCTCATTAAATTACACAGGCTGCCTCTGGCCTGGAACTTGACCATCCTGCCTCCACCTCCTGAGTTGCCTAGATTACAGGTGTGTGCCACTGCACCCAGCCACAGCAAGTTCTTGAGAATGCATCACGTGTAAATGAAGGATTTGGCAGATCCAACCCAGGCTACTGGCAACTCTCAATCAGAAGGTTTATAACTGGATAAGGAGATTGGACTGGGAGAGGCTAAGATTTTGCTTTACTTGGTTCCATAATCAACACACACAGAAGCAGCAGTCAGTAAATCAAAAGATGCATTGCACTGGGAAAAGGTGTGGCAAAAGACCTTTAGAGTGCTGAAAAGTAAAGATGTTACATTGAAGATGAAGATGTCCCTGACTCATGCCATGGCATTTTCTGTCACATCATATGGTTGTGAAAGCTGGACGTTGAATAAAGGAGACAGGAGAATAATTGATTATTTTGAATTATGGTGCTGGAGATGAATATTGAATATATCATGGACTGCCAAAAGAATTATCCTAGAGAAGTACAACCAGAATGGTTCTTGGAAGCAAGGATGGCTAGACTGTGTCTTATGTATTTTGGACATGTAATCAGGAAGGATCAATCCCTTGAGAAGGATATCAAGTTTGAGAGGGTGGCAGGTCAACAACAAAAAAGGAGGGCCCTCAACTAGACGGATTGACACAGTGTCTACAACAATGAGCTTAAACATAAAAAAGATTATGTACCTGGCACAGAATTGGGGAGTGTTTCATTCTGTTGTACATAGGGTCACTATGAGTTGGACCTAGCTTGAAAGTACCTAACAACAACTACAGCAGCAACAATAATTAGATTACTAGATTACTTATGTTGTTGTTGCTGTTAGTTGCTGTTGAGCTGGGCCCAACACACAGTGACCCTATGTACAACAGAATGAAATACTCCCCGACACTGTGCCATGCCTGTCACTATGTCAGTGTTTCTCCACTATTCACGGGGTTTTCAATGGTTGCTTCTTTTGGGATTATTTTTGGGAGTAGGCTACCAGGTCTTTCACTAATTTTTGTGGTGCTGAGGATGGAGCCCAGGGCTTCAGAGCACAGAGTAGCATTCTACTAACTAAGCTAGACCCAAGCCCAGATTACTTATAATGCCTAATATAATATAAATACTATTGTTTAGTGCATAATGACCCAGAAAAGTCTATACATGTTCAGTGCAGATTTAACCATTCAAAGCCTACCTACATTTTTGAGCTTTGGCTGGTTGAATCTATGAATTGGAAACATGCAGATAGGAAAGCTGACTGTATGCTCATTTTCATGGTGATTTCTTCATTAAGTATCTCTGTGGTGTACTTCTTAGTTTCTAGACATGTGGGGCTTCCAGTGATCTTTTTGTTATTGATTCTGGCTTAATTGCATTGTGGTTAAAGATACTCAGTTTGGTTTCTATCCTTTGAAATTTATTGAGACTTGCTTTATGGCACAGCATATGGTTAGTTTTTGCAAATTATTCTGAATGTGCTGGAGAAGAATGTGTAATCTGCAGTAGCTGGTTGCAGTGTTCTAAATATGTCAGTTGGGTTAGGTTTCTCACACGTGTTGTTCAGATTTTCTATCTCCTTAATGATCCTTTTCTGATTGTTCTATTAGCTTCTGAGAGAGATGTATTTACATCTCCCACATTTTCTATAGATTTATTCTCCTAACAGTTGAGTCAGATTTTGCTTCACTTATTTTGAGTCTAAATTATTAAGTACATAAAAATTTTAAGTTGTTTTGTCTTTTGGGTAAATTAAGCCTCTTTTCATAATGAAGCATCCTCTTAATCACTAGTAATGCTTTTTGCCTTCGGCTCTCTTATCAAACTCACGAGCCTTTCTTGAGTTAGCATTTGTATCATATACATTTTTCTATTATTTTATTGTAAACCTCTTTTTCCTCCTGTTCTACATGTACATCCTATAAAGAGAACATGGCCATGCTTTGTTTTTATATCCAGGTGGTTTATCTTGTCAATTAATATGATCATTGATTCATTTGGGTGCACCTGTCTCACCACATCCTGTGCTGTTCTTCATCTCACCTGCTTCAAGTTTATTTTGTCTCTTTCCTTCTTTTAGATTGATTTTTAAAATTCATTTTCCTCCTCCATTCACTTTGAAGTCACACACTCATTATTATTTTATTGATTACCTAAAAGATGACAACTTTGACTTATCATCATCTGCTATTAATTGGTACTTTACTCTCTTCCCAGAAAATGCAAAGATCCGAGGTAATTAAGCTCCATCTGTCCCCTTTGGATGTGTATGCCATCGTTGCCATGTATGTGAGCTTATAGAAATTTTAAACTCCATAAGACATATTTATTATTGGCTTGCATAGCCAATATTACACACATATTTCATCTTTTCATTCTTCTTCATTTCTTCCTACATCCCATTCATTTCATCTGGGATAATTTTTCTTCAGTTTGAAGCACTCTGGTCCAATTTCCTTTAAGTCATATCTGCTGTGACTAATTCTCTTGGTTTTGTTCATCTGAAATGTCTTTGTTCTAACTTTATTTTGTTTTCTACCTTTAGTGAGGCTCTTTGTTTGCGATGTGAGGCACCTGATCTCTTGGGGTCGCCATAGTCCACTCTTAGGTTAAGAAGGTTGGAGGTTGAGCTGGTCACTACAAGGGCTGGGACATCCCTGCTTCATCCTCATATCTCTTCAAGGTTCCGAGCGAAAGCACTGGAGCCACTTCAATCACAGACTCCAGCCATTGGTCAAAATCAAGATGCTTCCTTTATACAGGGGAATTCATCCCCTTCACCTGAAGAGTGTAGCAGCCACTGCCAGAGAAGCTCTGAGAGGGGGCTGCTCAGCCTCTTCCCTTCTGCCCCTCCCCAGAACAGACCCTTGGCTCCTGCCCACTAAGAGGATGACTTTTGCCTGCATTCTGCACAAAGAATGTTGCGAGTATGTTTGGTCCCGAATGAGTTTCCCAGAGGACCCAAGGTCCACCAAGAATACCATAAATCCCTTATTACACACCTCTCATGGGAAAGGGAGTGTGGAGAAGGCAAGCAGCCTTGGCATTGCTTTTACCAAGTCTGTCAAGTCCACAAAGTGACCTGACAGGTCTCATCATGGACTGGTGATGTGCTAAATTGGTTAAAGCCTCTTAGGTCACGAGAGGAGGGGACCATAACGATGCTTTGAAGCCCATAAGAAGGGGTCATAAGAGTTAAATAAGCTGGGAGGGTCACAGAACAGTCACTAACAACCACACTAGGCCCAGGCAGAAGACGGAATCCATGTCAAAGATGGCCCTGGGTTTTCATCAGCCCTCTCTAATGTGGCCCCCAAGGATGATCTGTCTTATATTCTTCCCAGATGGCTCTAAAGAGTATGCTATTTCCTTCAACAGTCTGCTCTAGAAAACACTGAGAACCTTATCAAGGCTAGCCATGCCTCCAAAACACCATGCAAACAAGCCTCACTGGAGCTGGATCATGTACTCAACTTAGAGTTGACCTGTCCACATGTAGACCAGGTCTTAAGCTGATCCTTTCCAATCTGTATTCCTCTTTACTATTGACAAGGCCTTATTACCTGCAATATCTCATTTAATTTCTTGTCACAATAGCACTTCCTTTTTTCAGGCACAGAAACTTAGACACTCAGTTCAATGTTTATGAGGCATCCACTACTTATTAGATAATGTGTCAGAGTGGGGAGGTGGTCACAAAGATGATTTGCTTGAAGCTATAGATCTGAGAAATGTCAGGGCCAATACTTGAATCCTGCCCATCCATCTCTTGATCTGTGTCTGCCTGTGTTCTTGAAGCTGGACCAGCAGAATAAGTCACTTTGGCTGGGGAAAGGCACAGAGTTCTGGTCCCACAGCTAGTTACACACTTATTGCCCTATGACTCAGATTCTTTATTTTGAAGAATCCACCATAAACCATTTGAATGAAATCAGTTGTAAAGTAAGAGATTTATTCTTTTCTCTTTTTGCTCATATGAAGGATGAAGAGCCTGGAAAGAGGGACTAATATCTTTCTGTGAAGAATAATTCAATACAACAAAAACTTACATCTCTTCACCATTCTGTTATATATGTGGAATTATCTTCTATAGGTTTATCTTAGTTACTAGACCATAAATTCCCCAGGACAGCGATTTGGGCCTAGCACAGGGGCTGACAAACATTTGGAGTTCCATCAATGTTCATTAAGCTGAAAAGATTTGTTTCAAAACATCTTTGTGGTTTAGTTGTGCTTCAATTATAGAATGCTTTGGGGAAATTACTTTTTCTACATTTGAGAGAATTTTTCAGTTAATTTGGAAATACTTCTTTATGCACCAAGGTTTCCCTGATGTCTTCAGGTGAAATATCATGCCTTAATCTCTGCTCCTACTCATTTTACTTTTACCCTTATTATAACACTGGATTACAACCACTGGCTTACAGTGGAGATGCCTCATGCACAGATTTAACTTATGTGCTGACAGAAATTATTGTGCCAATGTCATTTCCACCAAACTGTGAACCTCCAGTGTCTTTATGTTTACTTCCTTATTACATGGCCTAACACAGAGCATGTAAGGGCAGAGAGTGTGGGAGGAAGGAAAGAACAGAGGGGAGGGAGGTAAAGAAAGAGGCAGGATGAAACGGACAATGGTGATGAAGGAGAGGGGGGAGTCCTCTGCACATACTGGAGGCTGACAGGATAGTAAAGAATAACCAAGCCAAGATTTAAAAGAAGATGAGGAACACATAGAAATGAGAGCAGCACCTTTCCCTTGAGGAGATTTGCTAATTTCAGAATTTTTGAAAGCCTCCAGGTACTGAGGGGATAAATGTCCCTGAGGAAAGCCTACCAACTTTGGAGTCTCTGGCTGAGGTGGCCACTAATCAGAGTCAGCTTCCTAATCGGCTGGCCAATCTGCAAACTTCTTAGTCTTGGGCCAGAAGAAGGCAAACCAGGAGGGTGACATTTGTTATGGTTTGAATGAGATGTCCTCCATTAGCTTGTGTTGTTGAACACTGGGTCCCAAGCTGGTAGTGCTATTTTGGGAGGTGGTAGAAATCCAGGAGGCAGGATGTAGCTGGAGGAAGTGAGTCCCTGGGGCATTGCATTTGAAGGCTGTGCCTGGCCGCAGGTCTCTTCCTCTGCTTCCTGTCTGCCATGATGTGAGCTGTTCTGCAACACCTCAACTGACTAAGACCCCTGAAACTAGGAGCAGGGTAAATCCTCCTATAAGTTGTTTCTGCCAGGAACTTGGTGACAGTGACAAGATCGTCTAACTAATATGACACTTGTGTGCACTGGTTGATGGGGTCATGGTTGGACTCTGGGGTAGACATGGCAAAAGTGGAGATTGTAGCTAGATGGTTTCAGTGGCAAGGTGCTTCTGAGACAGCGGGAAGGTGGCAGGAGGGATTGTTTAGTTTAACATCTGTTGTTAGGTGCCATCGAGTCGGTATCTGACTCATAGTGACCCTCATAGGGTTGTCAATGGCTGACTGTTTTGGGATTGCCTTGGGAGTGGATTGCCAGGTCCTTCTTCCATTTTTACAGTGCTGGGAATTGAACTTAGGACCTCAGAGACTGCAGTGCAATGCTCTACCAGCTGAGCTAAATCCCAGCCCTAGGATTCTCCTAAAATTTACTCACCTTCACATAGCCAATGGTTTTTTGAGGGTTTACAGAAACAAAAAGAACCTTCACTCTGTTGATGGTGCTGACAAAGTGTCCTTCCTCTCTGTTGAATCAATATAGCCATTCTTCAATAGGATAATGACTTACTTTTACTAAGCATGTTCTATCTTCCAGATGCCTGCAGCCATAGCACTGTGGCGTCTGATCCCCTCAGATCTCAGAAGCTAAGTAGGGTCAGGTCTGGTTAGTGTTTGGATGGGAGACCACCTGGGAACACCAGGTGCTGTAGGCTTGGGAGAAGGACTAGCAACCCACTCCCAAAGGTCAATCCGCCATTAAAAACCCTATGAAAAGCAGAGAAGCACTGACAGTAGTGTTTCACCTGTTGTATGTGGGGTTGCTATGAGTTGGACACTGACTCGAAGGCACCTAACAACAACAACATCTTCCAGACATTTTGCTAAAGGTTCTATATGCCCATTATCATGTTTTATATTTATTAAAATCCTTTCGAGTTAGTTACTATTTACAGATAAGAACACACATTGTCACATGTCTCAAGTCTACCTGACACAAGGAAAAAGGCAAATTATTCATTTTTTCTCCCCAGGAATTCTTCTTGAGACACTTATTATACATGAGATAGAAATTGTGAGAAAATTATCATCACCTTTCTTCCAAATGTGGATTCTTTTCTTTCTATTTTGCTCCACCAGCATAGGAGCTACTAGACAGTTAGTAATATTATTTTGAAAAGCCTCCAACGAAGATAGTTTCTTAGGTTTTCTTGGTAATTTAGATTTCCCAGATCTTCAATGGATTTCTTAAGGTTGACCTAAGACCATCTTGCTACAATTGAGGCTGATTTCTCATGCAAGGTGGGAATAGCCAGAGCCAGAGGGGACTCTTTGAGAACAGCCTGTCCTTGACAGAAGGTAGATGTTATTGGGACTGAGATGAAGTCACAGTGTCAAAGAATATCAGAATTAATTGGGACCTCAGAGGCCAATGACTTTCCAGGAGAGAAAATGAGTCCAGGGGGAATAGGTGTTTTCCCCAAATGACCCAGCCATTTAGTAGCAGAGCTAGACTTGGGGCCTTGAGCTGTTTATTTCCGGAAGGCAGAGCACTACAGAAGAAAAGCCTGGAGCTTTGGAGGCAGACAGATCAGGAGCCAAACCCTGTGTCTTCGCTGCAGGGCTGGAACTGGTGAGCACTCAGTTAATATTCTTTTCCATGTAGTACCCAGGCTGTTTATCCATCATGTCAGTTACTATAACAGGTCCCACCAAAGTGCAGTGGCTTGGAGCAACATTATTCCTTTATTATCTCTAACAGTTAGTGTGGTGAGCAAATGGGAGCAGCTTGGATAGGTGGTGCGGCTTGGGGAGAGGTCTCCTGTGAGGTGGCAGTCTGGTGGCAGCTGTGGTTTGATTGAGGCTGGGATAAGGCAAAGTTCTTGTGTGTGTGTGTGTATTACTAGGGAGTTGAACTGAGGGCCTTGCATACTTTGCAAATGCTCTACCACTGAACTGCACCCTCAACCTCTTTTCAGTTTTTTTATTTTAAGACAAGATCTACCTAAGTTGTGCAGGCTGCCTCAGGCCTCAAACCTGCCACCCTCCTGCCTCCACCTTCTGAGCCGCTGGGATTACAGGCATGCTCCTGGCTAAACAGCTCAACTTTGAGGCATATCACTCACATGGCTGGCAGATCGGTTCTGGCTGTTGGCTGTGGGATTCAGTTTCTGGCCACATGGTCTCTTCAAATGGCTGCTCGAGTCTATCCTCACAACATGGCAACACCATCTAAATGAGAGCCATCCAAAAGATCAAGGTGGAATCTACAATGCCATTTATGATATGTCTTTATAACTCATGTGCTGTGCCATTTCCTTTACTAAATGTCCAGCTCTGATTCACAGGTGGGGAGACACTCCAGGGCACAAACGCGAGGCGCTGAGGGTCACTGGAGGCTGGCTGGCCCCCTTCCCCAGGAGTGTGTCCTAACCCTGCTGTTATAACTGTGCCAAGGTGTCACGTCACCTCTGACTTCCTGAGTCTTGGGTGTAGTGTTGGTTTTCCAAAGTGACTCCTGGAAGGAATGTGGGGGGCCGTCCCCGCCTCAGTGTCTGCTGGAGTTCTGATGGTGCTGTTTATAATTAGCCAAACAATAATCCCCACTGCGGAGCGAACTCCAAGCCTCATCTGCTTGCTTCTCTGGAGGGTTTTAAATAGACAGGGATATGTTAATGACACAGTGCATTATCTGTCTGTTACCACTTTGGAAGGCCTTGTGGAGACGTGACTCTCCTAAGGAAGAGAGTTAATCAGTATTAAAGTGGCATTGAGTCTGCCACTGTGGGCCGGGCAGGAGGCAGTGCCAAGGCAGCCTGGGAGGCTGGCACCAAGCCTTCTGCGTGTTACTGGGCATGGTGCAGGGGCAGACATGGATGAGCTGGTCTGAGACAGTGCTGGGGTTCTAGGATCTGGCCTGGGGTAGGGCTCATTCCACTGCCATCTTCCCACCTCCTCTTCACCCCGGAAGCACTAAGCCCCCAAATTCAGCCTCATTCTCCAGGAGGAAGCCTGAGAGGATTGATCATTGCTTATTTTCTGATATGATCTGTATGTCTGTGTTGTTCCGCCTTCCCTCAGCGAGTGTCCGTGCATGCCATGCTACTCACTGTGCAGTCTTGTCTGGATGCCCCTCCCACAAGCCTGCTGAAAACTGTACATCTAACTTTCCATCTTTCTGTCTTTTCTGTTTTTTGTTTTTGTGGTGCCAGGGGTTTGAACCCAGGGCATTGCACATGCTTTGCAAGTGCTTTATCACTGGGCTGCACTCCCAGCCCGCTTTTCATGTTGAGACAGGTTCTTGCTAATTTGCATAGGCTGCCTCTGGTCTGGAACCTGTGATCTTCCTGCCTCTGCCTCCTGAGGCGCTGGGATGACAGGTGTGTGCCACCTCTCCCGGCCTTGCACTTCTTTTTTTCTGCTCCCTCATGAATCCTCCTATGCACGTCCCTCAGTGAATGGCACCAACATTCTGCCTGCTGCCCAAACTGGAAACCTAAGTGGTGTGACACATGGTGAGCAGAGGGAAGGGTAAGAGGATTAGTTGGGAGTACCTGGCCTGAATCTCAGCTCCTCCACTTACAAGCTAGGTGGTTTCTGGAAATTGGCTCTATTAGATGTTCCAGCTTCTGCTTCTGGAAAAAAAAAGTAGATAATAATAGAAACATGTCTACCATGTACATCCTGGTATCTGATCTCATCAGATCTCAGAAGCTAAGCCAGATCGGCCTGGTTAGTTCTTGGGTGGGAGACTGCCTGAGAATACCAGGTGCTGTAGGCTTGGGAGAAGGACCCACTCCAAAAAATAACCAGCGCACTCCCCCAAAACAATCAGCCATTGAAAACCCTGTGAATAATAGAGAAGCACTGACATAGTGGTGGGCATGGTACAGTGTTGGGGAGTGTTTTGTCTGCTGTACATTGGGTGGCTATGAATTGGACTGACTCGATGGTATCTGAAAACAGCGACAATAATAGAAACAAATTTTTCTAAGAGGGTGAGTATGGAGAAGGAAAAAGATAGTCCACGCCCGGAATATGGCCAGAGGTCAAGAAATTCCCCAAGAATCATTAGGCTCTTTGGATCTTATTTCCTAAATAGTTCCCGAATTCATCTACTTCTTTACATTTGCTGCTCCCAGCTTGCACCTTCCTGAGCTGTGCACGTGCTTCCTGCTGAGAATCTGCAGCCAGACACTGTATTGAACATGTAAGCAGGAGTGACATCACATCCCAGCCTGGCCCCCGCATCCCCTTGTTCCTAGGATGTGCAACAGATTTGGTTGTAAACCAAAAGGCTCTGTAGGCTTTGACCTACCTTTTCTCTAGCCTCGTCTCTCCCCACTCTCCTCCTCTGAGGTGCTTTTAGTTGCTCTGATGGACTACATTGCCCCTCACCTGAGGCCTTGCTTACCTGAGGCTTTTTCTTTTTCAATGGAACCCCTGCCCCCTCCCAGCCCATCTCAGTGTTCCCCAGGGATCTTAAATTTGAGAAAGCCAGAGAGAGGCAGGTGGGGGTGAAATTGGATGAAGATGTTCTACGTCCCCCTTTTGAGCTTCTCCTGGCCCTTTAGTGGACTCAAGGATGGAGGTGGCACCTGAGTGCCAGGCTTCTTGACCAGCTGTGAGTGGGGATTTCCCAGGTCTGATCTGAGGTTTCCCTGGAAGCATCCTGTGGCATCTCTGACCCGGCCACCTCTGCTGGGCTCTCTGCCCTCATTATCCTTGAGCCTCAGTTAAATGTCACTCTTCTGAGAAGCTAGTTCCAGACTGCTGGATGTGGCCCCGTTCTCCTCATTCCCTGCTTTGGCCAAGCTGGTGAATCCCCCTTAGCCTTCTCCCTCAATCCACAAGGCTTTGTTAAAATGACTCATCATCTGCCAGAGGTCAGCCTCAGCTCTGTATCCCTCATCCCTCATGCTAAATTAATACATGCAGGAGTTGCTACAACTTTTCAAGTCTATGTGCTATGAATATCCAAAGGGTCACCAATGCTGACTCTGTGCTCATGTTTTACTCTTATTTCAGAAATAGTGTTGTACTTACAATACCAACAAATTCATTACTTGAATGACACCCAGAATTCTCATTTCCACCCAGTGAATATTTATTGAGCATTTCATGGGTTCTAGGAGATAATGAAAATGTGAAGTTGAATATGACATCGTGTCTGGTTTCCTATTGTCAAAGGAATTTGCAGTCAAGAATTAAAAGAGGTATCAAACAAACATTTGTTAAGTGGATGAATAAATAATGAATATATGTATTTAGTCTTAAAAAATCAGAGGCTTTAAATGTAATTGTTTAGAGACAACTGGATTTCTGTTTCTACTGTGAAGGTGGAAACATCTTCATTCATTCATTTATTTATTCATTCAAATTATAGGTATTGAGCATCTGTTATATTTTGAGTACTGGCTTCTGGATGGGAGCCACTTACCCCACCCAAACTGTGGAAAAATATTATGGGGCCTTCAAGTCCCAACGAAATTTCAACACAAAAGAGCTATTTGCAATGCAAATGTGAAGTCATCAGCCTTTGTAATAAACAGGCGGTGGAAACAAACCCTGGGAGCTTCTTGGGAGATGATGTAGTTTAGCAGTTTTGATGAATTACACAGTCAGTGAAAATCTGAGAATTCTTTCCCGCTTGTTTATGTTCTACATCTAAGATGTACTTGGACAGGGCTGCCTGGCCATTGCCCTGTTTGTAAGCCAACCAGTTTCTATCTGTAGGTCAGTGATTTTTTTAGGTTTTTATGGGACTCATTCCCTTTGGAAAATCTGCTCATAGCAATGACCTCTCTCCCCAGGAAAATGAGCACTCAGCACGCTTTGCACTCATGTTTAGGGATAATTGTCTAGGAGCCCAGAGTCAGGGTCGAGGACTCAGGACTCACATGTCTGATTCCAAAAGTGGTCCCCATTGAATTGCTTTGGAGACAGAATGTATGTGCATGTGACTTTGAAATTGCATCTCATGCCCAGAGTGCATGAGGGTGCTTTTCAGTTCAGGTTTGGGAACATTTGAGGGCCTCCTCTGAAAAGTGAGGGCAGTGTTGGACTTATGCATTAATCACAACAATTTTCCAATGTGTTTATTACATTTTGTTGTTGTTGTTAGGTGCCACCAAGTAGGTGTCCAACTTGTAGTGACCCTGTGTACAACAGGCAAAACACTATTGTCAGTGCTTCTCTGCTATTCATAGGGTTTCCAATGGTGGATTGATTTGGGGGAGTGGGTTGCCAGGTCCTTCTCCCAAGCCTACAGCACCAGGTGTTCCCAGGCGGTCTCCTATCCAAGTATTGACCAGACTGACCCTGCTTAGCTTCTGAGATCTGATGGGATTGGATACCACAGTGGTATGGCTACAGCCTTATTACATTTTAGCTGGATCTTATTTGTTGGTGTGAAGAGATCCAGAACAAAAACATGGAGAAACCTTTTAATTTGGACTAAAGTGGATCCTGCTGGCAGTGGTACCACCGTGGTGATCCCATCAGATCTCAGAAGCTAAGCAGGGTCAGGCCTGGTTAGTACTTGGATGGGAGACTGCCTGGGAACGCCATGTGCTGTAGGCTTGGGAGAAGGACCTGGCAACCCACTCCCAAAAACAGCCATTGAAAACCCTATGAATAGCAGAGAAGCACTGACAATAGTGTTTGGTCTGTTGTACATAGGGGCTACCAGTTGGATACCAACTCCATGGCACCTAACAGCAACAACACAGTGGATCCCAGTTGTCTGCTCTCAAGCATCACCAATCTATTTCAGCCAGGGTTGGCAATGAGAAGCAACTCGTTTGGGGAAAGCCAGTGGCCACTTCTCCGGCTTCTGTCCTCTCGATGGCCTCTCATGCTACTGTTTGTTCTGCTCACTGTGTGTGTGGGGCAGGAGAATGCCATCTCTCTGTGTCCACACCGCTCTTGGTGCCTCAAGAGCTGGAAGTTTCCATTTGCATCCCTTTTAATCACAGGCCTATCTCCCCAGGAACCTGGCACTGTGTCCACAAAGGGCTGAGCTATTAGCTAATTTGAGGGCTCCTCCAGCCACACAGCTTTCATCTTACAAGTTCCTTCCTCTGTGGGGTTTAGGGGAACTGGAGGGGCGGTTCCCCCAGCTCCTTGGTGGAGGTGTGTCTTAAAATCATGTGGTGGTCAGGTGTCAGCTCACTCTGGTCATTGTTTCAATCAACTCATCCAAACCCTGGCTCACTCTCTCCTTATCCTGGACAGACACAGATGTGCTGGGAATGGGACAGAGGCATACAGACGTGCCACTGTATATGGAAAACCTGATGTTCTGTGCCTGATTTGTGTCTGAACCCTCCCAATCTCTTCTGTGCCTGAAATCCCTGGGAACTCTCCAGCCTGCCTTGAAACACTCGGTGGCCTCAGTGACACACTGCTCCTGGCAGACACTATGACACCTTGCTCTGTGTGGGAGGTCTTCAGGCCAGATCAGGGAGGAGCTGCTGCCTTCGGGAGCTGCCAGACTCAAGGCCTGTGAACATGCCCACCCAGACCATGCCAGCCCCAGGCAGTCGCAGTTCACCATTACAGCCTCCCAGGGTTGGATAAAAACACAGCTTTTACACTGCAAGCATTGCATGAAACTGGTGGTTTGAAATATATTAGCAGCTGCTGCTGTATCCAGCTGGCAGGGAGCCAGAGTAGGAAATTAAACTTTGCATCTCCCCAGCCCTCCCTGCCTCCTGTTAACCGATTGACCCTCTTCAGCATGCCCGAGAGTGCTGTCCTGCCCTTTGCCAAGACCAGGGCACTTGGAGTTCTCCATGGGCTCAGACGCCCAGTGAGCCTTGACAGGCTCCTGGAATTCTAACGCTAACCCATGGAGAAGGATCCTCGGCCTGCCCAGCATCTGACCCCATGCAAGTGGGGCCTGTGGAGGTATGGAGAAGGCATTTTGTTGCCAACATCCAAATTTGAATTTTCGATGATAGAAAATAATATATAAGAGCCAGAAAAGTGACATGTGTGAACAGTTTAAAAAATGAGCATGTGAGCCATAAATTATAGTTGCATTTATTCTGTGATAATAAAACTATAGCTTTCCATTGAGAGAGAAAATAACAAATGTACTAAGTGTTTTCTTATGCAGACATCTACAACTGCCGCACCAGAGGCATCTGTGTCCCTTTTCCCAGCCATTTTCCCCAGACGGCCTCTTGGCCCAGGTCTGTGAGGCGCGGCAGAAGCATGAGAGGACCCCAGCCAGTGAGTGAATTATAGTCCACGAAGGAAGGGAGCAGGTAAGTTCATGATGTGTGCAACACCAGGCTGTGATAAATGCTCACTTAGAGAAGTGTCTGTGATGAACACGGGGCATGGCTCACACCCATTTGCTCCTTCAGTAGACATTTAGTAAGCTCTTGTCAGGTTTCCAGAACGATTTTTGTACTTAGGATTCAGAGATAAAAATTTAATTTCTACTCTCAAGGAGTTTACAGTTAGTGAAGAGATAGGGAACGAATATAGCTTTTGGGGAGAGAAGATTTGGGTTCAAGTCTCAACTCTGCCTCCCAGCCACTGTATAACCTTGGGCAAGGCCCTGTTCTATTCTTGTGGTGCTGTCAAGTTGGGTGTGACCCATAGTGACCCTATGTACAACAGACGAAACCCTCCCTGACACGGTGTGGTGCCTGGCACTATGTCAGTCCTCCTCTGGTATTCACAGGATTTTCAATGGCTGATTGTTTTTGGAGTGTTTTAGGAGTGGGTTGCTGTGCCCTCCCATTTTGCAGTACTGGGGATCAAAGCTAGGGCCTCAGAGAGCACAGAGTGGCACTCGACCAAGTGAGCTAAACTCCTCCATTTCCTCATCAACAAGAAGAGGAAGAGGATGAGAATGATCTCAAGGGGATGGGCAGGCTGGTTAAGATCCAATGAGTGAGGAGTTTTGTAAGGGAACTGACCTAGGCTACTAGATTGGCTGGAGATGGGCAGGCTGAGGCCTCAGGGTAGACGTCTCTCTGAAAGACCCAGCTGCTCCCCGGCTGGGGTGTGGAGACTCAGTGCTGTCTCAGTGCTGTGGGGCCGAGCGTGGTACACACTACACATTTCTCTGCCTGCTGAACCTGCCTTTTGGGGATGAGTCCTTCTATCTGTGGACTCACCTACCTCTCCTCCCTACTAAACCATTTAGAATCCTGGGCAAGCCCTAGTGAAAAACAGTGTGAAATCTGTCCAGAGCCTTGCCCCTTATTTATTCATTATATATAACTTTTATCCTGGAAAATTTCAAGCATACACAAAAGTAGAGAAAGTACAGGTCAGATAACCCTAACATAACACACTTGGGGCCAGAAGTATTTTGGACTTTTGGATTTTTTCAGATCTGGGGATATTTTCACATATGTCTGAGGGATGAGACCCAAGTCTAAACTCAAAATTCATTTGTGCTTCTTATGTACCTGTCACATAGCTTCAAGGTCATTTTATGTAATATTTTTCTATGTTAAACCAAGACTCACAGAATGGCATTTTCCACTTGTGAATTCATGTTGGCACTCAGAAGGTTCTGGATTTCAGATTTTGGATTTTTGGATTGGGTATGCTCAACCTGCAGTATAATGAAGCATCATGTACTCACTCAGCAAAGCCAATAATTACCAATACATATTCAGCTTGGCTTCATCTACATCCCCACCTGTTCCTCCTGTACCTTGGATTATTTTATTATTTTGGGGGGCATTTTTTTTTTGAGATAGGATCTCACTATAAAGCCCAGGATGGCCTCAAACTCTTGATCCTCCTATCTTAGCCTCCCTGGTACTGGGGTTATAGGTGTGCACTGCCATGCCTGCTTTCTTGGATTATTTTAAACTGATAAGAACAGATACTACACTTGGTCTTAGCCAAAAGGCCAAGAAGCTTTCCTTGTTTTAGAGGATAGTTTCTTTTCTTTTCTCCCTTCTCTCTCTCTCTCTCTCTCTCTCTTTCTCTCTCTCTCCCCCCCCACACCCCCTTCCTCTCTCTCTCTCTAGGAGGTTGAACCCAAGGCCTCACTCATGCCTTGGTACTGCTTTGACCATCTTCCTTATTGGTAAATAAGGAAAGAAAGGACTAGAGGAGGGATTTGCCCAAGATTTCAGAGCTAGTTAATGAGAGGCTTAAGAGAAGAACCTAAGTCTCATGTTTCTGAGGCTGGTGGTCTTTTTACCAACCATGACTATTAATAAACAGAACAGGTAGTTCTCTGGCCTCCCTCAAGTATTTACTGGCTGGGCTCTAGTGAGGTAACAGAGAAAATGTGTCCCTGAGAATTGTCATTTCCATTTCCATGATTGGCTTGGATGATTCTGGATATTGGGTGGTGGTTTTTGTTAGGTGACATTGAGTCGAATCTGACACATAGCGACCTTCATAGGGTTTTCAATGGCTGATTGATTTTGGGATTGCTTCAAAAGTGGATTACCACATCTTTCTCCCATAAAAATGTAGCCCAGGCTGGCCTCATGATCCTCCTGCCTCATCTTCTTTAGCAAGTTGATTACTAGCATGTGCCACCGTGGCTGGCAGATATGGGGTATGATCATGTAGATCCCAGAACTTGGTCAAGGTTGGGGCTTAGAATCACATGACCTCAGATTTAAAGAGAAATCTGATTCAGGATCATTGGTAAAATATCCCCTAGAGCAGTGGTCCCCAACCTTTTTGCTATAGGGACTGGATCTGAGGAGGACAATTTTCGCATGGACCAGGAGGAGGGGCATGCTGCTCTGACAGGAGGTGGACCTCAGGCAGTAATGTGAGAGATGGGGAGAGGCTATAAATACACATGTAAATACAGATGGTACTGGTTCATGGCCCAGAGGTTGGGGACCCCTGCCCTAGAACATCCTCCAGTCCCCAATAAGAGGTCATCCAGATACTTTTTGACCATGTGCAGTGACTCAAATAGTGTACCCTACTGTGGGACATCTCTAATGGCAAGACAATATCAGGCTAATGTTGTATTGAAATCTGTGTCCCTGTAATTTCTACCCACAGAGCCTAATTCTACCTCTGGAGCTATACAGTGAGATTTATCCTTCTCCCTCCTGACAGCTCCTCAGTTACTCAGAGCTTCCTCTTGGGCCCCCTGCTGGGAAGGGATGTGCTTTGAGATGGGGGAGGGGGACACAGAGATAGAAGGTGAGAAGGAGGGAGGAAGGGAAGGGAGGAGGGAGGGAGAGAGGGAGAAGGAAAGAGAAAGAGAGCAAGAGAAAGGGAGAGAGAACATTTAGTTTTTGCTACTTGCACTGTGGATTCTGGTAAATATATTCTGCTTTCTCTTCCATTTTCTATTACTAGGCTGGTAGTTCTCTACCACTGAGTACATTCTGACCCTCCATTTTTGATTCCTTAAAAGTGCTTTCTCTGTTCATTTTCATGCCCCGGGATCCCAATTAAACTCTATTGTGCCTTACTTCTCTCCCAAAAACCTTGCCTGTCCCCTGTCCTATACCATCAGACCTTCTTAGAAGAGACCTGCTTTTCCTGTCTCTGTTGGAGTCCCACAAGGAGTCCTGGAGCATCCATCAAGCCCTCGTCCTCAACCAACTCATTGGTAGAAAACCAATAAGGCATCTTTGCCTGGGAGAATTCTCCTCAATGCAGCAGACAGAAGTGGAACCTTGACTAGAATCCTTACGCTCTGCTTCACAAGTCAAATCCTGTAGTGCACTGCCTAGAGAAGCAGCTAGCTACAAGGCCTATCTGGCCTGTTTGGAGATCTGAGACTAGTTCCCTAGGCAGTAAACTTTGCCCTACATCCGGGAACTCCTGGGTATCAAGCTTTTCAACATGGACGTGGCATCCAACTCCTCTCCTCATACCTCCTGACACCTGATTGGCTATTTCCAAATTACAGAATGGCCCCTGATTGGACCATTCAGGAACAACTCCCGATTGGTTCCTTCTTGGATGCCTCATTTGCATCTCTCCCCTGATAGGCTAAGCCTTGATCACCTGACATGACATGGCAGTCTCTGATTGGCCAGGTTAGGAAATATAAGGACAGTGCACAGAGCATTCAGAGTCCATTCCACCAACCAGGACAGATGAGCCAATAAAGAGCTGTGTTGAGCTGAGCACTTTGAGTCGGCATCATCACTGGAAGAAAGAAACAAGGAGCCACTGTGGGCATAAATCTCTGAGCCTGCCTTTCTCAACCCTTCTCAGAGTAGCTGTGGGCATGTCTCCTTTCTGAGCAGTGCAGCTCCCTGGCTCTTGGCTCACCCTCACTGGAAACTGGGTCTTCAGTGGCTGGTTCCCGTTCATGGCTGAAGTGAGTCCAGCGGCAGTGCAATGCACCACAAAATCCTTCTCACAGGTCAAGGTGTAGTCATGGACTCTTTTCACCAGGAAAGTCTTCCCATAAACTACACTAATCTATGCTAACTTCCCCCTTTCCTGGGGCAATTTTAATTTTAACAGCAGTGGCATATGGGAGAATGGTGCAGTGGGTCCATCTGTTGCAGTGTAGAAGGAATAATTTATCACAAATAGTTTTTAGAGTTGTGACTATGGTGATAATAAAAGGTAGACCTACTACTAGTCAGCCTAGTGATTTTACATCCTCCATGCACACTGTTGGCATCAGGATTGGTGGAAGACTCATTAACAACCTGTGTTAGGCAGATAACACAACTCTGCTTGCTGAAAGTGAAGTGGATTTGAAACATTTACTGATGAATATCAAAGAATATGGCCTTCAGTTTGGATTGTGACTCAATATCAACAAAACAAAAATCCCTATAACTGGGTCAGTATGCAACTTCATAATAACTGGAGAAAAGATTGAGGTTGTCCAAGATTTTGCTTTACTTGGTTCTACAATCAATACCTGCAGAAGCAGCAGTCAAGAAATCAAAAGATGCATTGCATTGGAAAAAGCTATCACAAAAGACCTCTTTAAAGTACTGAACACTAAAGATGTCATATTGAAGATGAAGGTGTGCCTGACTCAGGCCATGGTATTTTCAGTGATATAATACGGTTGTGAAAGCTGGACATTGACCAAGGGAGACAGGAGAAGAATTGATGCTTTTGAATTATGGTGCTGGAGACAATTAGTGAATATACCATGGACTGCCAAAGGAACCAACAGATCTGTCCTAGAAGAAGAACAACCAGAGTGCTCCTTGGAAGCAAGGATGGCTAGACTGTGTCATACATATTTTGGACATGTGGTCAGGAGAGACCATCCCTGGGGAAGGACATCATGTGTGGGAGAGTGGCAGGTCAACATAAAAAGGAAAACCCTCCACCAGATGGACTGACACAGTGTCTAACAATGGGCTTAAGCATAAGTAAATTAATTGTGTGCCTGGTACAATGTCAGAGAGTGTTTGTTCTGTTGTACATAGGGTCACTATGAATTGGACCTGACTTGACACCACCTACCAACAACACCAATGTGCCCAATGTCCCCCCTCATTGCATGCATTGGGCAGAGTAGATGTACATGTGCACCCTGCCCCTTGGTGTGCCACTGCTGACTCAGCTTGCTGTGTGCGTCCTGTAGTTGCTTTACATACCGTGGCACCCCTCCCCATCAGTGACTAGGATGTGTCTTATTATTTTTGTTAGGTAAGGAGCTGAAAACCCGATAGATTCAACAGACCTTTATTGGGAGAAGCTGCCACATCTGTCTCTAGCAAAGGAGAGAGCAGCTGCCTGGGGGAGGAAGGGGCAAGGCTTTTGTGGACTCTAGGTGGGAAGGGGACAGGATGATTGACATACCACATCCAGATAGGTAGGAAGGGGTGAGAAGAGGGTTCTGATAGGCTGGAAGAGTTGCCAGATGGGGCAGATTTCAAGTCAAGTTTTGGTAGGCTTTTTGAGGACTGGGGGATAGTGGGTAGAGAAGGCACCACCTTATAGGGAGGAGCCATCTTTGACAGGTCCTGCACTAGTGCCAGGAGAATGAGGATCTGGGTCCCCTAGGCAACCAGGATGCAGTATCCACCCTCCAAGAGTGCAGAGCCCCACAGTGAGGTGCATATGGAGCCACACTCTGGAAGGCACCAGAGACTCCAGCCTGGTGTGTGCTTAGGGCTCTGTGGGGCATGGGGGTGGTTCTCTTGGAGGGGAGAAGCCCCACACCTGCCTAACAGTTTTTTCCCCCTCCTAGCCTTGTACAACCTGGGCACACAACTGCTGTTTAACCCAGAATGGCCTGGTTTCATGAGAGAATAGTGGACAGCTCATCTCTTCTCAGCAGTTACACAGCAGTACACCTTATTTATTTATTTATTTATTTATTTATTTATTTATTGCAGTACTGGAGTTTTTGAACCCTTGGCCTTGTGAATGCTAGGCAAGTGCTCTACCACTGAGCTGCACCAACATCCCCTTTTATCTTTTTTATTTTGAGACAGGGTTTCATTAGGTTGTATAGGCTGCCTCTGGACTTGAACTCAAGATCCTTTTGCCTGAGCCTCTTGAGTTGCTGGGATTACAGATGTTCACCACAGCACTTGGCTTTATTACTGATTCATTTTCATCCCTTCACTGATGAGGATAGCAACTCTTTTTGTGGGACTGGGGATTTGAACCCAGGGTCTTGAGCATGCTAGGTAAGCACTGTACCACTTAGCAACATCCCTAGCCCATGTCATTTTAACATTTTCTCTTGACATCCTCTCTCTAGACCAGCTTAGGGGAGGAGAAGGATTGAATAATTGTGCATGAGTATGTGGTGAAGGCAGAAGAAGTGTGACGCATTGGCAAACCTGCACACCCACCACCCCAACTGTGTGAGAAGACAGAGACAGGAAGGTACCTGGAAGGCTGGGTCTGCTCCTACCCAGGATTCCCCCAGTTTAATTAGGGGAAGGAATTGGACCTTTACTTTTCTTCTCTCGTTGCTCCCCTTTCTCATCCCCAACTTCCTTTCCTAATTACTGTGATGGGATTTCAGAGACCAGAGCATCCCTCTCTGACCTCAGTTGTCCGTATGGTTTCATTTTGATTTTGCTTTGTCTGAGCCCTTGACCTGTTATAATTGTTTTCTCAAAGTGCCCATAGTCCCGGGTGCATGCAAACTAATTATTTCCAGAGCATGTACAGAGTGGTTTGTCAGCTGCTGATGGGTCTGAGGCTCTGCAGGCCCTATCTGTTGGTTGGATTCTGGGGGCTCTGCCTGGGTAGCTTTGAATCACCCCTGCAGGTTTTTGGCATGTGAGCAATTCATTAAGGGCCCCATCTCTTATGAAGGCTGGTTGTCTATGAGTAACACCCGCCCCTCAAGAGTAAGTGCTTCATGGCTGTTGGTTCTAACTACATGGCGGCCAGTCTGCTTTCTGGGAATGAGGCCACAATGGGAGATAATTGCATTCTATTATTTATTCAGCTCATTCCCTCATCTATTCAACATCTTTTATGCCCCTACTGTGTGCTAGGCATTATGCCAGATGTTATGTGCTTGATATAAAAATGAATAAGATGTGGCCTCTGCACTCGGGAACCTTGGTCTAGGTGTGGAAATGACAAGCACATGGAAAGAGGGAATTTTACTTGGAGGTGAGGGAGCAAGGAAGGCTTCCTGAGAAAGGTGTGTTTCAGGACACGTTTACCCTGAGCATGAGCCTAGTGGGGACAAAGGGAGGTGGTGGGTAGAATCCCTTCGTGAGGTGAGTCCACAGCGCTCTTCTGAGGTCACTCAATGGACCTGGCTTCCTTTAGGTCAGCTGCGTGGCCTCTCCAGAGCCCTCACCAGCCTCCCATCTGCCACCCCAGTCATTACTCTGCACCTGAGCAGTGCCCCTGAGGAGGCTGACACTCAAGGTCAGAGTCATACACTGTTACAGACTCAGGGCCCACTGACAAAAGCTGAGGACACCCTGCTTCCAATTCCTGTCGAGTCCTCCCAGGGCTGTGTGGGTCACTCAAATCTCAGCCATGTTGTCACCACTCACCGAGGACCTGTTGAGCAGCCCCTGCCCTTAGCTGGGCCCCTCACTCAGGGTGCTGCTGCTCCCCATTGCACCACCACTCAGGCTGGACTCCCTTCTTCCTCCGTTCTGATATCCCTCAACCCTCAGCTCCAGCCTTGCCTCCCCTAACCCCAGCTTCCAGCGTCTCCGTATATATCATCATTGTCCAGAACTGCCCCAGGTTAAATTTACTTGCTTGTGTTTGTGCCTGTGGACTATCTGTTCTTTGAGGGCATGAACTGTGTGTGTTTGCAATCCTGGTGATACATGGGTAGTGCTTACTTGGTGTCAGATGCAGGCAGGACATTCTATAAAGCAGATGCGTCCACAATGCACGTGGAAACGTCTGGGGTGAGGGGTTGAAGAGAGGTGCTTTGCAAACTTTCCTTCAAGCGATCATGACATTTATTTGTTTGCTTATTTATTTATTCCAGTACCAAGGGTTGAACCCAGGGCTTTGTGCATGCTAGGCCAGCACTCTACCACTGGGCTCCACCCCAAGCCCCTTTTTTATTTATTTTGAGATAGGGTTTCGCTGAGTTGTGCAGACTGCCCTTGGCCTTGAACTCGTGATCCTCTTGCCTCAGCATTTGCAGTAGCTGAGCTTACAAGTATGTGCCATGGCACTTGGCTTATTTATTTGTTATTTATTTTAGACATTTTGTATTAGTGTGCATTAATTGTACAGAATAATAGGTTTCATATGACGTTTTCATATGTGTGCATAATATACTTTGATCACTCACCCTCCCATTACCTTACTCATCTTCCCTTGCCCTCCTTGCATTCCCCCACCCTGCTCCTAATAGCTCCCCTTCTACTTTCATATTTCTATAATGTCACTGCTCTGGCTACATGCTGGCAGTCCCAAGTGGGAAAGGCTGCTAGAGTGCAGTGAGAGGCAATGGTCAGTGGTGGCCCAGTGACCTGGGGCCAGGAGACCTGGATGCTCAACGGACCCTCCTTTTCCCCAGATGTGTGGCATTTATCAAACTCAGCCTTAAAAGTCTTCAGGAAGGTGACGGACTAGAGCAGTGGATCTCAAAGTGTGCTCCCCAGAGCAGGAGCATCTGCATCACCTGGGAACTCGCTGAAGATGCAGATTCTTGGGCCCCATGCTGAATCTACTGAATCAGAAACTCTGGGGTGGGCACAGCAATCAGAATTTCAGCAGATTGTCTAGGTGGTAATGCTGGTACAGGCTGCAGCCTGAAAACCACTGGACTAACTCAGAGCACTCTGCATAAGGACCATTTGGGGAGCCTAACATGGTGGCACACACCTATAATCTCAGTGACTCGGGAGGTGGAGGCAGGAGGATGGCAGGTTCAAGTCCAGAGGCAGCCTGCGTAACTTAGTGAGACTCTGTCTCACAATATAAAATAAAAAGTGGACCGGGGGTGCAGCTCAGTGGCAGCACATTTGCAAAGTATGTGTGAGGCCCTGAATTCAACCTCCAAGTACTGGGGGAAAAAAAGAATCATTCGGGGGGTATTTATATAAATTGGAGGTCCCTGGGTCCCACACCAGAAGTTCTGATTCACAAAGCCAAAGAAGGGTGCAGAGCTGTGTGCTGTGACTAAGAAGACAGGGAGATTCAGAGGCAGGTCCACAGGTGGGCCCTTCATCAGCATGGCAGACGCTGTCAGCTAGGACCCTGCCACAGGGCTGCCTTTTGCTTCTGACTGTCCAGGAGCTGCTGGCTCAGTAAGTGGTAGAAAGGTGGCCTGGGAGATAGACATTTGCTCTGCCTCCTCACTGGTCAGGACAGGCCTTGCAGGAAGCAGCAGTGACCATGCTGCCAGACAGGTCTCTACCTGAGGGGGAACAGTCTTTCCCCAGAATAGCAGAGTGGTACCAGGGGGAGGGTGTGGAACTTCCACCCCTTTTAACACCCTTGTAATTTACATTTAAAAATAGAAGTTCATGAATAATTTGTGAGTCATGAGCAAACCCCTTCAAAATACAGTCATGAATAAAATATCCTACTTTGCCTCCTCTAATGGCACCAGCCTTTGATGTTTTATTGATAGATTCCCTGCCCTGAGTGCAAGCAGGTTCCTGTATTAACTCAGGCAATTGGGCCCTTGACCCTGCCAGGGCAGTGGACTAGCCTGTGCTGGGTGCTAACATAAATACACCACCCTGTTTTAGACAGTGCAGGGGGTGGCCTCAGATCCCCTTGGAACAGAAGCAGAATTACAGGATGTGGGAAGCCCTGCCCCAGCCCACTGGGAGGGTGGGACCTAAGTCCCCAGAAGCCATTGTTCACAGCAAGGTGAGTGTTCAGAGCAGCTGCAAGTGTGTCTCCCATTTGATTGCTTCTTAACAAGCCAGGAAAGGAAACCAAACATTAAGGAGCTGTAAATAATAATTTCACAAAGCCTGGGAGGAACAGTGTCCTGGATGCTTGTGCCCCACCTACAGGACTCTGCCTGCCCCGAAGGGCACTGTGTGTGCCACAAAGACAGAAGCCCCAAGACGAGCTGTTAAAGAGGCTCCCCAGTGAAGGAGGGCCTTGGTTCTGTACCCACCTCAGGCGCCTGGAGACCTGGGCTGCCGCTGGAGACCATTTTCATAGGCAGAGCCAGGCTGCTGGGCTATAGTGCCATCTGCATGGGTAAAGGGTGGAGGTAGATGGCACTCACCAGCAGGAAGATCTTTTGTCAGGTGGAAAAAAAGGCCGACATCCTCCATCAGCTTTGGTGCTGTCTTTCTTGCTGCCTTTGCAGTGGCCTCCCTGCCTCCGGGAACCTGGGCTGTTTTGCTGTTGAGGAACTCTTCATTCCAGACTTGCTGTACATGCATGATGACCTTTGAATATCCCTGGTCTTCATTCCATCCTTCCTGAGCCTCCCAGCACCCTCCCCTCCTCTGGGATTTCCCAGTATCCCTCCCCTGTGTTTAGGTGTGATGAGGATTGTGTTGTAGGAGAGTGACAAATTGTAGAGGGCCAGAGTGGGGAGGAAAAATACCATAAGGATCAGGTGGGATTAGGTCCAGGATTGGACCTCTTTTCCAGTATGCATTCCCTTATAGAATGGAAAGATATTGCTTTACTTGATTCCACAATCAACACCCACAGAAGCAGCAGTCAAGAAATCAAAAGACACATTGCACTAGGAAAAACTGTTGCAAAAGACCTCTTTAAAGTGCTGAAAAGTAAAAATGTCACATTGAACATGAAGGTGTGCCTGACTGAGGCCATGGTATTTTCAGTCGCATCATATGGTTGGGAAAGCTAGACATTGAACAAGGAAGACAGGAGAAGAATTGATGCTTTTGAATTATGGTGCTGGAGACAATTCCTGAATATACTATGGACTGCCAAAAGAACCAACAGATCTGTCCTAGAAGTGCAACCAGAGTGCTCCTTGGAAGCAAGGATGGCTAGATTGCATCTGACATATTTTGGACATGTAGTCAGAAGGGACCAATCCCTGGAGAAGGACATCATGTTTGGGAGAGGGGCAGGTCAATAAGAAAGGAAAACCCTCAACTAGATGGATTGACACAGTGTCTGCAACAATGGGTTTAAACATAAATAAGATCATGTGCCTGGCACAATGTCAGGTAGTGTTTCAGTCTGTTGTACATAAGGTTGCTATAAGTTGGACCTGACTCGATGGCACCTAACAATGACAATACTTCTTATAGAGTATATAAGCCAGCCTAAAACTTCCTTAAAAATCAACCTTCCTGGAATTAACTCAAATGAGAAGGATATCCTTGGGGTAGGGATTAGAGGTATATCTCAGCCTCTGCAGGGCCTTAGCAGGACACCAACACTGGGGTTTAGCTCAGTTGGTAAAGCACTGCTCCATACTCTCTGAGGACCTGGGTTCAATCCCCAGCACTGCAAAAACAGAAGTATGTGACAATCCACTCCTAAAACAATCAGCCGTTGGAAACCCTATAAGGGTCGCTATAAATCAGACTCGACGTGATGGCACCTAACAACAACAAAGCAGGACGCAAGGTACCCAGCTACCTCAGCAACCACTCCCCATGGCAGAGGGAGCCATAACTTTCTGGGATCCTGAAGCTAGGAAGGTGCATAGAGCTGGGGCTGGAGGGCCCAGTCTTTGCCTGAGTGGGCTTGTGGATGAGCTGGCAAACCTTGGTGAATCAGTTGACTGTGACACAGGCTGATCCTCCACTGACCTTCGATGGTGTTTGAGGTCTTG
Organism: Pedetes capensis; assembly: GCA_007922755.1. Classification (NCBI taxonomy): domain Eukaryota; kingdom Metazoa; phylum Chordata; class Mammalia; order Rodentia; family Pedetidae; genus Pedetes; species Pedetes capensis. The sequence goes on along the minus strand of VMDO01002683.1, from coordinate 102,995 downwards.
CATTCCAAAGGAGATGGTGTCCTCAGCACTTCCATTACTGCAGTAGTTAGACATGGGGTTGAAGCCCCATGCCAGGGTGCAGAACGAGAATTCTGGCTGTGAGACAGTTTCCAGTGATGGAGGCCACAGTGCCTAGAGGGCCTCTCTGCTGAACGCAGAGCAGATGGAGGCACAAAGCCCCATGGGAAGTCAGCTGGAGCTTCCCCTACTTGTCCCCCACCTGGCAGATGAGGGAGAAGCCCAGGTGGAGACTGACTCTGCAGAGTCAGCTCTCCAGGGCCTTTTCCTGGTGTTGGCAGCCTCTCCGGCTCTGAGCCAGCGGAGTGCTGGGGAGGACACTGCAGAGCTCAGAGCAAGCCACTGGCTAAGCTAATGGAATTACTTTTTGGACCTCAGTGTTCTCATCCCTAAAATGGCATGGGTGGGTGATCTGTATGCTTCTTTCACAGCTTAAACTTCTAAGCTAGAGCCAAGCAAAATCTCCTGGGTAGACTCAAGACTGTGAAATTCCCATGAAGTCCCAGCTCTAACATGTAATAGCTGTCTTTCAACTTTTCTCTGCCTGTTTTCCTCATATGCAAATCAGGGCTAGTAACACCCCATGGGGTTGTTGGTAGGGTGAAGGGACAACACTTTGTAAACCACCTGAAAGTGCTTAGGAACCCTGGTTCTGAGAAAGAGGGGAGCATGGAAGTAGTGGCCACACTTGACCTTAACTCTTGGGGACCTGAGTCTCCTTGTTTTTCTCTCACACTGAATTGTTTATTGTCACAAGTGGACAGCAGACTTGTGGTAGCTGTTTATTGGAGTTTGAGGAGAAGTTTCTGCATCATTAACTACTCAAAAGAACCAGATTCCAGGCCACCTCTTGACACCCTCAAAATGATGCCTGGCCATGGGTACCCCAAGTTTTCCTATGTTCCACTGAAGCACAGTGCTCCTCCAGGGGCTGGTCTATCTAGAAGTATGATTTGGGGTCCTTTTAGTCATCAGCTTGTTGTTGTTGTTGGGTGCCACTGAGTCAGTGTCTGACTCATAGCAACCCTACAAACAACAGGCGAAACATTGTTGTCATGCTTCTCTGATGTTCATAGGGTTTTCAATGACTAATTGTTTTTTGGGAGTGGATTACCAAGTCCTTCTCCCAAGCCTACAGCACCTGGTGTTCCCAGGTAGTCTCCCATCCAAGGACTAACCACACCCAACCCTGTTTTGCTTCCAAGATCTGACAGGATCGGACACTACAGTGGGATGGCTGCAGGCAATTCATCAGCTTAATATCTTGGACTTTAGAAGAAAGAGGTGGTGTCAACTCAGAATTTCTCAGAGACAAACTCTCTAGTCTGCCATGTTCGTCTCTGCCTAATGGGCCCCTCTATTATGGATGGGAGAAGGATGTTAGGAAGAGGAAAAATCCAAACTTCTCCAGTAGGTACGATTTCCTCTACTTTCCCAGAATCTTAACAAAAGGCATCATCACTTTCAGTAGGAGCTCATTTGTCTCTGTCTTTTCTCCGTGATAGGAAATAATTGGTTCTCATTATCTTCAGTGTCAATAATCTCACTGGAGTGAACAATTGCTACACCACATACTTGGTTGTTGGGTTGAGAGACAAGAGATTTGGGGGTGGGGGATATTTGCTTTAAATTATTTTGTATCTCAGGCTAGGGACATGAATTTGGGGTTTGGAAACTGTGATCACCATGATTTCAGCATGTCCCATAGGCTTTTTACTCATTCCTGGAGTTCTTTCAGCCTCTACCTTGGTTCATTCCCATCCTTACTTTCTCTGCCCAAAGATGAGACTTACCCACTTGCTTCATTTTGATCCTGGTCTCATCAACCTGTCTTTATCTTTTTGGTGCTTTTATCTAACTCCCCAGGGACTCTTAATGGGAAGGAGGCTGAGAAGCAGGAGAAGGGCATTTTGTATGTCCCTAAACTGGAGTGATGATAAGGAGGTTACCTGTCCATCTTTGTTCTAGGGTCTCCTGCTCTGGCCATAGGGAGAAGCAAGCAGGCGATATTTGCCAGCTCTGCGTAGGTGTCCTTTATCTTTGTTTTGTAGATATTTTTTGAAGATGAGAACATAGATTTCAGTACCTTTTCAGAAAGTAGAATTTGCTTCCTCTCTTACAGTTTGCTTCTCCTAAGTGCTCCCAGATGCAGAACTGTCTAGTTTACCTGCTTGGATGGATGGACTCAGTACTGGCTGCCCTTCTGTCCAATGCAACACCTTCTTTCTGCTCCCCAGTGGGCGTTCTCCAATGACTGGAATAACAAAGAGGAAGCAGGGCCTGGAAAAGCACAATAAACCCAATTTGTGGTTTGTGGGTACACTTACCCCACTCAGGACCTGTCATATGAATGTGTTTCTCCCCACAGTTGTGCAATGCACACAGGGTGCTCAGAAGCTCATAACAAATGACAGCCGTAGCACTGTGGCTTCCCATCCCATCGGATCTCAGAAGGTAAGCAGCGTCCGGCCTGGTTAGTACTTGGATGGGAGACCGCCTGGGAACACCAGATGCTGTAGGCTTGGGAGAAGGACCAGGCGACCCACTCCCAAAAATCAATCTGCCATTGAAAACCCTATGAATAGCAGAGAAGCACTGATAGTAGTGTTTCACCTGTTGTACATAGGGTCTCTATGAGTCAGATATTGACTCAAAGGCACCTAACAACAACAACAGTACTCCATTGTGTATATGTACCACAATTTTTTTGTCCATTCGTCTGTCGATGGACATCTTGGTTGGTTCCTTGTAATTGTAAAGAGTGCTGCATTGAATATGGAGATGCGGGTGTCTCTGTGGTATGATGACTTGTTTCCCTTTGGGTATAGTCCCAGGAGTGGTGGAGAGTGGGAGTGGTGGGAGTGGGCTGCCGGGTCCTTCTCCCAAGCCTATAGCACCTGATTTTCCCAGGTGGTCTCCCACCCAAGTAGTAACCAAGGCCATGCACCTTCTTTACTACGTTAACAATAATTATGCACATGCTTTTAGACAGCACCTTAGGAGTAGGCTTGCTTTGAATCCATTTGAATCAGATAATTAGTTCATACACAGGAAATATATACTGTTTTAATTTTTCCAACTTGAGTAAGGATTGCTTTGGAAGTTGTGTGCAAAGTGTTGTAAAAATAACTCCTCTTAATTATATTTATTTACTTAATGAATCACATGGATAGTAGGAAGTAGAGTTTTGAGACAGTGTACAGAGCTGCCCCAAAGACTCACATTTGTACTGCACCTTATAATTTACAATGTAATTTCACATCCAATCTTATGTTTGCAGGGAACCTAGTAAGAAGCAGCCTGCAGCTATAGCCCTGTGGCATCCAATCCCGTCAGATCTCGGAAGCTAAGCAGGGTCGGGCCTGGTTAGTACCTGGATGGGAGACCGCCTGGGAACACCAGAAGCTGTAGGTTGGGAGAAGGACCTGGCAACTCCCTCCCAAAAATAAATCTGCCATTGAAAACCCTATGAACAGCAGAGAAGCACTGACAGTAGTGTTTCTGCAGTTGTACAGAGGGTCGCTATGAGTTGGATACCGACTCAACAGCACCTAACAACAATAATAGTAAGAAGCAGTACTGGTTCCCAGTTATAGGTCTTCTAGCTTCATGTCTTCTGGATTTTACAAGTGCATTGGGAAAATCACATGATGGCATCTATAGAGCACTCTGGGACCCTCATGCTGACACTTACCATTCCTGCGACCTTGGAAAAGTAATTTTTCCTTTCTTAGCTTCAGTAAGTGGAGTCTACATGGGTTGTTGTAAAGATGGGAGACAAACCCGATTCTGCTTTGGAAACTATAAAGTATGGATGTGAGGCTTCCATGGAACAGGATGCCCATTACTGCCAAGATTAAAGTGGGTACCTAAACAATCAGTTCACAGCAGCCCACCAAAAAATTACATACTTAGGAATCAGTCTAACCAAAGACACCGATGGTCTCTACAAGGAAAACTTCAAAACATTAAAGAAAGAAATTGCAGAGGATATTAAAAGATGGAAGGATCTCCCCTGTTCATGGATTGGCAGAATCAATATTGTAAAAATGGCTATATTACCAAAAGCAATTTACAGATTTAATGCAATCCCCATTTTAATCCCAATGACAGACTACAGAAATAGGAATAAAAATCCTAAAATTCATATGGAAACACAAAAGACGGTGTACAGCCAAAACAATCTGAAACTGCAAAAACAGTGCAGGCAGGATCACAATACCTACATTACAGGGCTATAGTGTCACACCCAATTCAGCAGCATGTAACAACAACCACCACAAAGAACTTATGAAAGCAAATGCCAAGACAACAAATAACATAATACATAAGTGGGCAAAAAAGGTGAACAGACAGTTCTCAGATGAAGAAGTTTTTTAGGGCTAAGAAACACATGAAAAAATGCCCAATATCCCTAGCCATTAGGGAAATGAAAATCAAAACAACACTGAGATTCCATCTAACTCCAGTAAGAATGGCCAATACCAACAAAAGAATAACAAATGCTGGCAAGGATGTAGAGAAAAAGGAACACTTGTACACTGCTAGTGGGACTGTAAATTAGTTCAACCACTTTGGAAGTCGGTATGGAGATACCTTAGAAAACTAAAAATAGAATTGCCATACAACCTATCTCCACCACTCCTGGGACTATACCCAAAGGGAAACAAGTCATCATACCACAGAGACACCCGCATCTCCATATTCAATGCAGCACTCTTTACAATTACAAGGGCTTGGAACCAACCAAGATGTCCATCGACAAACGAATGGACAAAAAAATTGTGGTACATATATACAATGGAATACTGTTGTTGTTGTTAGGTGCCCTTGAGTCAATATCTGACTCATAGAGACCCTATGTACAACAGGTAAAACACTACTATCAGTGCTTCTCTGCTATTCATAGGGTTTTCAATGGCAGATTGATTTTTGGGAGTGGGTCGCCTGGTCCTTCTCCCAAGCCTACAGCATCTGGTGTTCCCAGGCAATCTCCCATCCAAGTACTAACCAGGCCGGACGCTGCTTACCTTCTGAGATCTGATGGGATCAGAAGCCACAGTGCTACGGCTGCAGGCAATGGAATACTAGTCAGCAATAAAAAAGAATAAAATAATGTTATTTGCGGCAAAATGGATAGAAATGGAGAGTGACAACTTAAGTGAATGAACCTAGGCTCAAAAAGAGAAACACCATATGTTCTTACTCATATGTGGGAGCCGAATCTTACTTAAAGGAAGAAAGAAAAAAAAAAACTATACATGCATTGTTGTTGTTAGGTGACATCGTTGGGACTGACTCAGCAACTCTGTGTACAGCAGATGAAACGCTCCCTGACACTGTGGCATTCCCAGCACTATTATCAGAGCTTCTCTGCTATTCACAGGGTTTTCAGTGGCTGATTGGTTTTTGGGAGTGGGCTGCCAGGTCCTTCTCCCAAGCCTATAGCACCTGATTTTCCCAGGTGGTCTCCCACCCAAGTAGTAACCAAGCCTGGCCCAGCTTAGCTTCTGTGATCTGACAGGATCAGATGGCATGGTGGTATGGCTGCAGGCATATGAAGGTTGTGGAAGGCAGAAAGGGAGGGGAAACAATGTGAAAGGATAAAGAGGGAGAGGATAATCTCAAATTACATGATGGAACTTTATGAATACATGGGAAAAAATAGGAGAATATAACCCATAACTGCATATGAGTTTTATTACATATTAATCAAAAGGGTTCTTTAAACTTTGCAAGTTGATGAAAGTGTAACCAAAAGTGATGTAATAGTTGCACAATGGAAATAGCAAATGCCTTATCACTCTGTATCTCGCCAACATTTGTCAATAAAAGGAAAAAAAGGAAAGAAAGAAAAGAAAGAAAGAATGTGGGTGCCTAGGAAGCCAGGACCTTTGTTACTATTCTTTGTCAGTGTGTTTGACAGCTGTTTCTTGGTATAACTCAGACAGAAAATCACCTGCAAGTAACTCTCCCAGCCCTTCTGTTTCCCCTTATCTGTTCTTTCCTCCTAGTATAGTACTTCTCACTGTCTAGTATATGATTTTCCTACTTATTATGTTGATTATCTTTCTTCCTGCTAGAATGGAAGTTCCCAGAAGGATGGATTTTGCCTGTTCACATGGTAGTCACTTAATACCCATTTGCTGAAAGAAGTTCTTTTTCTCTGCAGATAACAACAGTTGTCTCCCTTAGTTATGCAAATGTAGGGGTCTAGGGAGAAGAAGAAAAGCATGTGGGGCATGGAAGAAGTGGATTAACTTGCAAAGGGAACCTGAGACTTTCTATGAGGCTAGGAATTAATCACTCATTAATCTTCCCGGACTTTGAGTTTGGGCTATCCACTGGCGGCTCAGAGCCCAGGAGTCATGGTGTGGTCACTGCACTGCAGAGGAAGGGGCTCAGATTTTTGACCTCGTGTAGTGAAGTCCCTACCCTTGACATCCTTGTGACTTGAGAGCAGTGATTGGCACAGTATCATGCCCTGCACTGTACCACAGTGTCCTGGCCATCCTGGCTGCTGTGAGCTGCCATCTTCCTCGGGTAGTGGGCAGGGAAGGTGGGAACAGGTTAGTTTGACCCTGTTCTTTCTGCTTGGTGTTTTGAGTTTCTATGGATGGCGTTTAAGACGCAGAGGTTTTTGAGAAATTAGGGGTGACTAGGAAACCTTAGGAAGACATTACTGTGTTTTCTGCTAAGAGAATGTGAGAGGGTTCCAGTATTTCATTAAAAAAAAAAAAACATCATATTTGTTAAGTATATAGCTTTGTTTGAATTTTGTCTCTAAAAAAATACATGACAGTTTGTTTTTTAAAAAAGTTAGAGCCCTCCTTGTTCCTCTTTCGAGATCATTATATAGTTTAACATGGAACTTTACAGTTTTTTAAAGTGAGAAACAAATATCACTTATATTTCCAGTTTATCTCAATTGTTGCCATGTTCCACAAGTCACCTCTCCTGCAGTAGTTTTGGCCATTGCTGATTCACCATTTTTTTCTTAAAATTAATGAACTAAAATATCCTTTTTTTGCCCCCCTGTGCTAGGGATTGAAGTCAGGGCTTCACTCAAACTAGGCAAGTGCTCTGCCACTGAGCTGAATTTCCAGCTCTGCAAACGTCCTTTCACAGGGAGCACAGCCCAGGTCATGCTTCCTGACAGAGAAGCTGTAGAAATCCCATTTCCAAATTGTTTCTGTGCAGCTGTTTCCTGTAGAGTTGAGCACGTGCTGCTCAGCTGACTTGGGGACGGTGGGGCAATGTTAGGTTATAAATACGTATGTTTAAAAAGCACTCCCTTCACCCCATGATGTGTATGATAAAGGTCGTGTGTGTGTTTGTTTGTGTGTGAGAGACAGGGAGAGAGACAGAGAGAGAGAGAGAGAGAGAGAGAAATGAATTAGTGACCCCAGTCATTAAAGCTGGTAACCTCGCAGAAGGGCCACATCTTTTGTGGGAAGTAACCGTGATAGCTTTCAGTACTGGCCCAGGAGAGAGAGCAGCGGTTGGGTGGATGATGGCGAGCACCTCCCAGCCAGGCTCTGGCACCTGTGGAGGCCAGACAGGATCAGGAGCAGGTGCTAAGGAGCAGGAGGAGGGTGATTGACAGAACTGGGGCTCCCCTTGTCTCCCACCTGTGCAAAATCCAAGTACACATGAGGACCTCCCTCCCAACCCCACTCTGCCCACTCTTCCCTAGATGAAGTCTGTTTAAAAATGCAGCTTATGGAGGCAGAAGGCAGCATTCCAGAAACCTAACTGCCCCCAGGAGCCAGGCTCTCCAAAGTCACCAATTTGGGTTGGATCCTGGGTGGCAAATGTTCAACTAAAGGAAAATCATTGCTAATGCAGAGCAGACTCTGGTCAAGGAAGGAGTGGCAGAGGGGATGGAACAGAAGGGCATTTCTAGAGTGTTCTCCCATTGTTACAGCCTAGAGTCACAGTGCTACAGTCTAATGTTCTGTCCCTTCCCCAAATTCCTATGTTGGAAGGTAGAACCTTTGGGAGATGATTAGATCACGAGTGGCATCCTCACATTGAGATTCGTACCCTTAAAGGGGCCCAAGGGAGCCTATTCACCCTTCCACCATGTGAGGCTATAGGTGAAGGCGTTCATGAACCAGGCACGGAATGTCAGGAGCCTTGATCTGGGATTTCCCAGCCTCCAGGATGGCTAGGTTTATAAGTTACCCAGTTAGTAGTGTTTCGTTATAGCAGCCCTGGTGGATGAAGACCAGTAGGGTATCCTCAGGGAGTGGACGGAGAGCCCTCTCTTCTTTATTCATGGTGGTCTATGCTTTTTTCTCATCATAAAATTTCCTCTCAGACCAAATCTGGCTGCAGCACTCTGCCCATGTGGCTAGAGCCTCCACCTGGGCTCAACGCTCACCCCTGCCCTCTGTGTGTCCCACAGCTTATGCACACCCAGAGCTTCACCCAAGGTTTGTGGAAAAATCAAGCACCAAGTCTCTAAGGACCAAATTAAAGAGAACATAGACTTCGTTGTCATTGTTGAATACATACTGTATTTAACGTTGTTTTAATCCCAGAGAAGTGAAATGCAACATCCGTTTCACTGTATGTAGCATCCAAAGACGGACAATTCGCAATTTCCTAATTGGAGTCATTTTTAAGGCACTCTGCAGAGCCACTTTCATCTCTTCCTCTGTCAGGGATTTCTCTGAGCTGTAGCAGAATACCTGGTTTCTCGGTCCTCATAGCGACACACACATGCTCATGCTCCTAACCTGCGCTTCTGTCTTTGACAACACCACAAGACACCAGAATTCCAAGAGGGAAACAGGGGAGGAAGGAAATACATATCCTGGGGGCTGCAAAGAGAGGGCAAAGAGGTCACGGACACATTAACTGATACGGCAGGAGCAGAAAAGAGGAGCAGGAGGAAAGTGGAACAGGGTGGGGTGGACCAGATGGCTGGTGCCCAGTGGAGAAAATAGGCTACATTTCCCAGTGAGGTTTAAATTAATTTAGCTGGTTCCTTTTTTTTTTTCTTTCTATTTTTAAAGATAGGGCCAATGGAAGGGAGGTATCTCACAACTATGGGAGGTGCATGTAGGTAAGTGCTTGCTTGTGCTCAGGCACTGATGGAGGGCTGATCTCAGAGACAGGGATGACTGGAGGGCTCTGAAATGCCCTCCTGATAATACCCCTCGCTGGCCCACGTCTGTGCCTGAAATTCCCACCATTACAGCCACTCCTTCAGATTAAGGCATTTTCTGTGGCCCCAGTTAAAATGTAAATGTCACCTGGAAAGTGTAACACCAACTCTTTATCACCCACTGACTGAACTGTCACCTACCAGAGAACAGGACCCTGAGAGATGGGACTTGGGGCAGACATTCTGACTAATGGGACAGAAGGCTTGGTGTTGCAAATACAGGAGAGGGGATGGCAGAACAGCAGAGGGGGTGGGAAGTAATACTTGCCCATCACAATCCTTAGATGGAGGAGATGGGACAGGAGAATAAATTCTTCCCACATTACAGGCTTCCTGTGCGCGCTCTGTCTCTATCTCTCTGTCTCTCTCTTGCTCTCTCTCTGTGGTGTCTAACAGTATTTTGTTTTTTTTTTTTTTTTAAACAGCACTCTGTAAATCCCTAATCTGGATTTCACCTGGGCCCATCAGGAGTGGAGTAGAGTGATTTCTGAGTGAAAGACAATACAAATCTTCACCTGCTTCTAGGTAAGATGCCATATTATAAGGTTGAAGCCTGGCATCTGTAACAGATCCAGATGGTTTACAGTTGACAATGCACACACACACACCATTTACTCATACTCAGCAGTAAAGATCTGGTAAGTGTGAAGGGTGACATGTCTCTTCTCAGCTGTCTAGGATTTGAGTGTTCAGTGGCTGCTGCCAGGTTGTTGACAAAGGCCTTGGGGCAATGTGACCCCTTTTTCTCTTACCAGTAGATCCTCAGCCCAGGTGGCTCTGGAAAAACAGCCAAGCCTTGGATTACAAAGATTAGTGTGGGCCTTACCATAGGATTGGGACTTGGAGACAGGAATGTCAACAATGTTCCCTTTAAACATCTGAAGTTTGGCAGAGTAGGGGAGGTACAAATGGAGACAGTTGTGGGCAGGGGACAGTTTCTGCTCCTGGAAAGGCTGGGAATCATCTGGAAGCAGCCCCCAGTCTGGGTATGGGCACTGGCCTCAGGCTAAGACTCCTGGGACCTGTTCAGGACGGGAGAACTGATGGGCAAGGTTGAGTGTGTGGGGGTGGGCTGGAGGAGTGGGAAAGGAGCCAGAAGTATGGGGACTGCAGGAGGATGGGATCTGGGTGACGGGAGGGGCCAAGACAGCACTAGAAGCATTTCTGAACTCTACACTCACATTAGGATCCTTGGATAACTCAAGAGACACTGTGGTCCAGCCTCTACCTTCAAGAAAGCCTGCTGGCATTGGTGTGGGGAGGCAACCAGGCAGGGACGTTTCAAAGCTCCTTAGATGACTTTGTTGTACATCTGACATCAAGCCTCCTGCACCAGAGCAGAAGGAAGCCCCATTGTGCGGGGTCAGGGTGGAGCAGTGGGCCAGGCCCCTCCTGATCTTGTGAAGGAGTGGGAGCCGAGGGCGCGTGCCAGGGGAATAGGCGCAGAGAATTCTGTGAGCTTCTGTCTGGACAGTTTAGCCTCTGCTCACTTGTGTGGCTTCACAGCCTCACTGGCTAGTGGTTCTAATCCCACTTCTGGTTGGAAATCTGACTGGGGTGGAAGCATTTGGGTACAGGGAGAGAAATTTTCCTCTTTTTTTCCCCTGAGACTTCAAAGAGGAATAATTTACAGTGCTCTGTGAGGCCAACAAGACACATTTTAGGGCTGATGCTTCAAAGATAGAAGTGGATTTTCTGCTGTATAATAAATATGTTGTTGTTGTTAGGTGCTGTCAGAGCCTAGTCTGACTCACAGTGACCCTATGTACAACAGAATGAAATACTCCTCAACACTGTGTCATGCCTGGCACTATGTCAGTGCTTCTCTGTTATTCATAGGGTTTTTGATGGCTGATGTTTCAAGAGTAGGTAGCCGGGTCCTCCTCCCAAGCCTACACCACCTGGTACTCCCAGGTGGTCTCCCATCCAAAGACTAATAAGGTCTGACTCTGCTTAACTTCTGAGATCAGATGGGATTGGATGCCAGGGTGGTATTGCTATAGGCATAATAAATAAATAAATAAATAAATAAATAAATATATATCTCCCATAAATAAGCAAGTATGGTAATAAATAAAGCAATAAATAAAACAATGCACACCATTTTTGCTCCCATGGGATGGTCTTTCCCTCACCCCACTGATCCTGGTGATACACACTCTGCCATTGGTCACCTGAAGGCACCCAGTCTGGCTGTGGTAGAGGAAACGATGGCTCTCCAAGGACAAGAGACCTTAGAGAAATCTCAGGAGATTATTAACACTACCCACCCACGTGGGAAGGGAAGAGGAGGGAAGACATGTATTCTCTCTGTTCCCCACCCAAGCGTGTAGGGAGGGAAGATGGAGTTGGGAACTAAGGCTGGGCCATGTGAGATGTTTGAAGTCCAGGCTGACCTGCTCTTTGTCCTTGGGAGGCTTCACTTGGAGGGGTGGGGATGGACTTGAGGTCTGGGTGAGCCCAATTTTTCCACACACAAAAAGATACAGCAGGTATAACTTCCACTTCAACATAGCTCCCCACGAGCTGGGGAGCTGTCCTGACTGGGCAGATGGTAGGGTGGGTAGGAGGTACTGGTCATGGGCCAGGAGGGTGGGGAGGAGACGGGGAGGATGGAGCTTGTTTTAATAGGAAGTCAGCTGTCCAGGACTTCAGCATGTGGAGCCACCAGCCATTGCTTATTCTCTCCTCCTCAGTCTCTGCCATGTGGTTCTGCTTGCTGGGCTTGCCTTGTCCTGCTAGGAGACCTGCAAGGGGACATGGAAACATGTAAATAGAGAGGCCTTTGAGACTGTGACCAAAGAAATGTTATCCCTTAGAAGCAGATGCTCATAACCTGGGCACCATAAAACAGGCTTCAAGGAAATGATGACTAAAATTTTATGCAAAATTTTGAGTATTTTCATATGCATTTTTCTATAGGAGAGGTTTGTAACTTTTATCCAATTCTTTGAGAAGATTAAAAAGTGTAAGAATATGAAAGGGTTCTAAATCAGTTATATGTATAACCCATTAGCAAGGCACAACAGGATCTACAAATTTGGGTGGGGATTCCAGACTCCCTATGACCTTGTTCCTTTGCATCCATGGCACAGAGACTGCAGGAACCTGACAGGCTAGAGCTGTGTAGTATAACCAGGTTTCCTATTTTGGACTCAGCCGCCTGTGCCAAAACTTCCTTCTTGAGTATGCATCTGCACTGTTTAACTTGAAGTCGTTAACCAATTTTTCTTTAAAAAGAAAACATGTTGCCACTATTTTTGTGGGCACTTATATATATTGCTTTATGTAATAGCTGTGCCCCAAAGAAGTGGGTGAACCAAATTTATAAAATAAAACAAGAAGTGTATTTGAATTCATGAAGGGAGTTGCTCTGAGATGAAGCCAAGCACCAGATACCCTTCTTGTTTCTTTCCTGATCATTTTTTGGCTGTTTGTTGTCTTCATGTTTTGATATACTGGACTTGCTTACAAGGATGTATTGCTATAATGGCACAAGTATTTTCTTTTCTTTTCCTATTTTTGGTGCTTCAGAGTTGAACCTAGGACCTTGTGGATATTTTGCAAGCACTCTACCACCGGCCTGCACTACCAGCCCATTTTGCATTTCTTATCTTGAGAAGGGGCTGGGATTTAGCTCAGTTGGTAGAGCGCTGCAGTCTCTGAGGTCCCAAGTTCAATTCCCAGCACCACAAAAATGGGAGGACCTGACAATCCACTCCCAAGGCAATCCTGAAAGAGTCTGCCATTGAAAACCCTATGAGGGTTGCTATGAGTCGGATGCTGACTCGATGGCACCTAACAACAACAACAACATCTTGAGAAGGGTCTTGCTAAGTTTTGCAGGCTGCCTCTGGCTTCAACCTTGTGATCCTCCCACCTCCACCTCCTGAGTCACTGGGGATTACAGGCGTGTGCCACCGAGCTGGGCTTGGTGCAAGTTTTTTATGAATACAAATTAAGTAATAATATTGCTTTTCCAGATTGTATACATGGTTTCAGCTTTGGGAAGTAAAATCTCAAATGCTTATGCAGATGATCAAATAAACTCATTCCCATTGTCTGAAATTAGTAGGCAGCCCCATTATACATACAAATGGGGACTTAACCTAACACAATCCCAGAAATGGTCTTCTGTCCTTCCTATGCACTGGAATAGCAGCCACACTCTTCAGTGTCAGTACATGGCAGCTCCCCTTCCTGCAATAATGCAATCGGTCAGAAGCACCTGCTGTGCCAGGCTCTCCAGCCCTTGATATCTTGCATTGCACAGAACAACAGACATGGCAGGGGTGGGGAGGGAGGGGCACACAGTGTGGGTACCTGTGTAGAGGCCGGGGCGGGCCTGTTGCTCACAGACCACAACAGAGATGCCCATGTATGAAAGGCGTCATCAGACTGTCGGCTTTATATTATCATTATGTTCTTTAATATTTATATAAATTCTATTATATGTCAGGCAATAATGATGCCTTTGGGTTAGCATAATTTTTGTACAGAAAACATTTTAATTGCACGGCTGAATTTTGTCTGTTAGTTTTCCTAAGGGAAGACACGAGGAGCTCAGCGTACTGTCTGGGGGCTTCACAAGCCTACACACTTTGAGGGACTGACGATGGCACCCAGAAGAGGCCTTTCTATGTCACAAGTGGAGAAGGGAAAGTGCTCAAGGTGACCCCATGAGACCTGCATAAGACAATCCTAAATCAGGCCTCTGGGCCCTCAGGTCCTCCGGTCATATGGCCATCCGTGCCAGCATGGTGTTCAGGGCAGAGGGCTGGCTGGAAAGTCTGCTTTACTGGAGAGGAAGAGACAAGACACTTTTTGGCTGTGGAAGGTTTGGAATCTAACTGAGGTTAAAGCTATTTATTCTTTAGTCACAAATGCCCTATTTTCCTTCTAGTGAGCATCTTCCTTTGTTTTATTTTGTGAGGCTCTTGGCTCTTGGGAATTTCCCTGCTGTTTAAGAAGACCCATGATATTCTGTAGGTGAGACAGTTCCCTGATGTGTGTGTGTGCACACGAGTGCAGGCACACATACAGAGGGGTGGGTGGGGCAGCCTCTCAGTCTCTGTTCATCTGATATGCATGTGCAGAGTCGTTTTTTCTTTCCTAATTAATTAGAAGTAATAGCTTTCCATAGTTTCTTGTACGTGAGGGAGTAAAGTGGGAAATAATTTAATTGGCTGTCTTGCTTTCAAAGCCCAGTTTAATGAAATCGTTCTCAGACTGAAGTGCATGTATTATCTTTCCTGTAATTTTTCCAATTAACATTTCATTGGATCACGCCTGTGTGGAATATTCTAATTGGTTTAAAAGGTGGTGGTAGAAGGGCCAGAGCAGATGGAGAGATAACCAGCTGCCTTTTCCACCCCCAGTGAGTGCCAGGGTCTGTGCTGATTGGCTGTAGGGTTTCCCTGGTGCCTTTTCTTGGAAGAGCACAGAGTCCTCTGGAGAAGCCCTGCCCTGTCACCTTACCCGTCATCAGGGCCAGCCCGCTTCTAGGCAGACAGCCTGATCCACCAGGCAGGGAGAAGGCTAAGGGAGCATACTCCAATGTTCTGGGCTTCACTGCAGTGTGTGATCCAGAAGTAAAATGAGTGGCTCCCTCAGCTTCCTGTGAGCCCTGTGCTCCGAGGCCAGGGATTCCGTTTAGCCTGGTGTGTGTTGTTGATGTTAGGTGTTGAGTCATGTCTGACTCATAGTGACCTTATGTACAATAGATGAAACACTTCCCAGCACTGTGCCGTGCCCGGCACTGTTGTCAGTGCTTCTCTGCTATTCATAGGGTTTTCAATAGCAGATTGTTTTGGGAGTGGATGGCCAGGTCCTTCTCCCAAGCCTATAGCACCTGGTGTTTCCAGGTGGTCTCCCATCCAAAGACTCACCAGGCTGACCCTGCTTAGTTTCTAATATCTGGCAGGATTGGATGCCAGGGTGGTATGGCTATAGATGTAGTCTGGCATATAGGAAAGATTTCATATAAGATCTTGCTGAAAGAATGAGTATTCAGAGGGATCCTATGATGTGCTCCCTGCTCTGCTCTTTTCGTGAAGGAAGCAATGAGTCAGAGGTGGGTGTGAGGCAGGCAGGGACTAGGGAGGTAAGCTGGGTGCCTAGGCACACCTGGAAGAGGCTCATGCTCAGAGGTGCACGGCTGTTGTGTGCAGAACCAAAAGTGAGAGCCTTCCTGGCTTGTGTCCTGGGTGCCTGGCTAGGCTCTCCCTCATCCCTGCCCTAGCATGAATCAAGCACCTGTCCTCCTTTCTTCCTTTCCTGCCCTGGGGTAGCCTGAGACCAGACCCAGACTCAGTGATACCACCACCTAAATACTCCCAAGCCCCTCGCCATCCCCAGTGAGGTCATGTGGCCCTGAGTCAGGCTGTGTCTCAGCCATTTCTCCCTCATTGCTGCAATGGTGATGTCTGTTTTCCCTTCTCCTGGATGTTTCTGACCCAGTACTTAGCTGTTTTAAAGATCAACCCACATTTTCTGGGTTAGCCAAGGACACATGTGTGCCCAGAGGCAGAAAAGAGGCTCTGTGGTTGGCCACATGGTGCGATGCCCAGGGGCCTGGCTTTATATTTGTCTTGGGGTCGGGGGGACATCTGAGTAGGTATTCTCACAGACCACACCCAGGCCCAGCTGGGAGAGGCACAATTTGAGATGTGGAGGAGGGGGTCAGCCCTGAGGAAAACTTGTAGCTGTTCCAGGCAGGGCCTAGACACTGGGCCACCATAAGCAGGTGCAGAGAGCTGGGCCATAACCAAAGACACCTCTGGCATGGCAAGACAGCTTAGGAGGGGTTGTGCATGGTGGGAAGAAGGATTTTCTCATTTTATTCATACTCACATGACAAAATCTGTAATGCCTCTTGTAAATGGTGGAGTCTTGTCCAGAACTGTTGGGACAGACATGCCAGCAGAGGTCCCCACAAAGGCTTGGCTACAAGCATCTTTCCCTCTGGGTCTCTTGCTTGAGGCCATGACAGGAAGAAGGCAGCTGTCCCTCGCTGGCTTCTCTAGCCATTCAAACTCAGCAATTCATGCTGGAGTCTCAGGTCTGGCCCAGACCTTATGCTCAGCCTCCTTTCCTTTCCAGCAGGCCTCATGGAGTTGCAGCTACAAGTTCTTCCTTGAGCTGCTTCCTGCGAAGCTACATGGCAGTCTCTTTTCTTCCCATTCCTGTCAGGGGTTAGGCCTCCCCAGCAAGGTAGCCAGGGTGGTGGAGAGCTCAAAGGCTCCCACCCTCCAGAGGCCAGGAGGAGTGGGTTTCCCTAAGATGGTTTCGGGCTTTGAAGCAGACAGAGCCTGAGGGTCTCAAGCATCGTTGACTCTGTGATTCTACTGATATGACAATGTCTTAGGCAATGCTTAGACATTCTGGAGCATTTTCAGACAACCTGCCACTGAGGCTTGAAGCTGGTGATGGGCTTTGTCATGGGAGGGCCCCCAGCTGACCCTGATGGGGGCAACGGCATCCCATCTCCCCAGATGCATTCCTATAAAAGTGCTCCAAAATGGCCAAATAACCTTGGCTGTCCTCGGGCCAGTGACATGGTGACTCTCCAGAAAGCCATCCATAGGCAGATGTCCTACCAGGGCAATGGGAACCAGATGTACTCAAGATTTCAAAAGAAATTAATGGCAATAAGACTCTGGGGTAAAAATATCTGTGTACACGGAGCTTGCTCACTCAGCTCCCTTTCTAGCTAAGGACCATTTAGGCTTAATTATAGAGTTCAGGCGTTCATTGGGTTTTTGATTAATTTTCTTTTCAGCTTGGAAAAGTGTGTGAGTGCGGTGGGTCTCTGTGTGTGCGTACTTACACCTTTTTTTCCACACTCAGTTGGGAGCTGGCTCTAGCAATGTTCAATTGTATCCTTAGTGCTAAGGAGAATGTTCTATGTGCCAAGTGGGGCTCAGGAAGCCATTGTCTGCACTCCCTCCGCCCCATGGGCTGTTCCTGCCCTGCACACTGAAGGATGGCCACAGCAAGGCCTTGCTCAGCGGGGACTCAGCTGTGGGATGCATGCTTCCTCTTTGTTTTTGTACTTCTGGTGTTTAGGGGACTCTGAGACCAGGAGAGCAGATTTCCTACTTCACTAATTACGAGTCCTGTGCTAAGAGCTGCCAAGTGACAGCCAGCTCCGCCTACTGCAGCCCCTGACAGGCATTTTTCTGGGCCAACCTCCCTGGGGATTACAAGGTTCTTTGCATGAGAAATCGGTGTTTGTTCTCTCGTTGTTAATAAGTTCACTTGGTAGACAGGGAGAGAAAACATGACCGTGTAGGTGAAAGTGACTTGCTTTTTCCTTTCCATACTTTTGTGTTCTCGGGACAGCAATGGACTAAGAGGCAGCACCATACAGAGGCAGGACATGGGATTTTGAGCTAAGAGGCCCAGTTCAAATCCTAGCCCCTGACATTGTGTTTGTGTGTCTATGGATATGTCACTTAACCTCTTTGGTCTCCATTTTCTATCTTTAAATTTGGAATAATGATAATAATAATAATAATAATAATAATAGTGCCATACTGTTATTCACCTTGTAGGACTATCTATCTGGGGATGAGAAAATGCATGTGGAAGCCTTTTGCAAAATATCCTACAAATCACAGTTTTTATCTTAGTATTCAGAATTTCTGCTTAGAACCTGATTTTGACCTTGGAAGTATCATTCCTAGCCCCAGGAGAGAGGGAGTTCTAAAAAGGTCCCTGAATGGGAGGCAGAAAGGGGACGAACCTCCAACCTTCCCCTGTGCCATGGGCCACAGCAGTGACCTGGGAATGTAAAGACTATGTAGCAAAGAATCCAGATTAAAAGTTCAACTCCAAAGCAGCTGTCACAGATAAAAAAGGAATGTAGAATATTCATGTTTTGGACACAATAGTCTCAAGGTTTCCCTCCTGTCCCCTAAAGGATGAGTCCAATCGTCTTTAGTTTTTTGGCTGGCTGGTGTGTGTGGGAATGGTTCTGAGGAGGCTGGAGACAATGGGAGACCTGAGGCCTTCTCCTGGACTTATGCTGATTAGATATGAGACCAACAGACAGCCTAATTTAACCAGCCCTCAATTTTCTTTGAGATCATAGATAAAGAGATGTCAAGGTGACCTCATTTAGGGGTCTAAGGTCTCATGAAATGTTCTTTCGCAGGAATTCAAAACTCTTGTGGCACCAAAAAACTGTGTGTGTGTGCGCGTGTGCGCGCATGTGCTCGCGTGTGCGCGTGTGTGAATGAGTCCCTTTAAACTGAAAGCACTCTATCAGATCTGGCATGCTCAGGGGAAGGAAGGCCACCTGGAGGGTGCAGAGGACCCCACCAGGGATTTCAAGGTTCTTTCTCTCTTGTAAGAGAGTGTTTTTCATCTGGCAATAATCCTGACTTAGCTAGAACGTAATGATCCACAGATCACAGGGAGAAAGGGGTTGTTTCCTTGGAAAATAATTGGCCACAGGGCAATTGAGTGTTCTGTCAGGTTGATTTCAGAACTGAGAGACCCAAATCATAGAGTTCACAATAGTGTCAACGACAACAATTGCAATGTATATTTGCATAGGGCTTTTACCTTTGATAAGCCCTTTCTCATCTCCCCCCCCCTTTTTTTAATTATACAACTCCCCATAA
This sequence comes from Pedetes capensis, assembly GCA_007922755.1. Taxonomy (NCBI): domain Eukaryota; kingdom Metazoa; phylum Chordata; class Mammalia; order Rodentia; family Pedetidae; genus Pedetes; species Pedetes capensis. The sequence continues at coordinate 84,173 of VMDO01002683.1, read as the reverse complement.
AACTGTCATGGGATAATTTATTTTAAAATCTGAAAAGTGTGATTTTTTTTCAGGGGAACAAGTCTAGGTAAGTCTGCCCACCTTGCTTTGTTAAGTACAGATATGCCTTTGAAAAAGTTATATTATGTGTACATATAATTGTACAAAGCATATCTTAAGTGGCTACGGAAATTCAGAGACTGAAACCTTGTATGTTGTTGTTAGGTGCCATCAAGTCGTATCCGACTCATAGCGACCCTTCTAGGGTTTTCAATGGCTTTTTGTTTCGGGATTGCCTCGGGAGTGGGTTGCCACATCTTTCTCCCGTTTTTGTGGTGCTGGTAATCGAACTCGGGACCTCAGAGACTGCAGAGCGGCACTCTACCAACTGAGCTAAATCCCAACCTTGCATAGGATTTTATAATATAAACCCTACCTCACTCATTTGTTATAATTTTAGATTTCTAAGTATCAGGTTTTCTTAATGTTGTGTTACGTGGATTAGATTCCAGGGTTGGTATCCACTCTCCAGAATCCCATAAATGTGGCATCTAATTCAGTCTGAGGGAGAAGTCACTGCTTCTGATGTCAGCATGGAAAATAAGCAGCTTTATACTTTAGCCATGGGGCTCTCTGGAGGCGCCAATCCCATAAAAAATATGGAAGCACGGGCAAGGACAAAGATATACAAACGTAACAAATGAATTATTTCTGAACTGCATGCCTCCAGGTCTTTGTTGAGTCACTGATGTGTCATTAATGTGCTGCTATAAATAACTGAGCATCAATAACTAATCTATGAAAGTATAGCCAATGGTTAGGGAGTGAGGTCAACACTACATTATTTGGAGCAGGCCTGTTCATGCTCTTATGTAAACATCTACCACCCCTGGGGCTAGAACTGGAGTGACATTAGACTCAAAGGCATTTTAATAAAAGTAATAAATGCTTCCTCCTATTTCTCATCCTCCATCCCTAAACTCTGGCAGAAGACAGATCTTTGGAGCCGAGTACAGGACTGAAATATAAGTGCTCTGGACTTGAACTCTCCCAGCTCTGAGATTAGGCTTGCAGTATCTAGTCATTAACTGCAGAGTGACAGGGTGAGAATTCTGTAATTAGTTTACATGGGGAGTTTTTGATCATGGCAAAAATAGATGTCTCACTATTTGCACTATTGGGAATAAAGGGAGAGACTCTTTGGGGTAGAGGAGGAGTGATTTAAACTGGAAAGGCTGGAAAAATTCTCATTGTAAAGACTAGAAAGGTATAAAAAGTTTTACAATGACCTGACCACAGGAAACCTGGCTCCCAATCTTTATTGGTTGGAGCTCAGCAACACAGCCTCTCTTAATAAGGAGCTAAGATTTTCATTAATGAACTCTGAAGTTAAGCCTTAGGAAATGCTTTTTTACAAATGCTCAAGCAGTTCAAATTGAACTTCTGTGAAACAGCTAAAACTGACCTCCGTGGAAACACAGCATATGCCCTGTGTATGTGCACAGTCATAGGTAACATGCAGGTTCTGCTGGCAAACCTGCTAGATATTATGCCCCGTGCATCCTGCCACGTGTGCACGCGTGTGCAGCACAGACGTGTATGTTTTCTGTTTTAAATCTCAGAGACTGAGGTACACTGATTTGTTGAAATGTTCCTGAAATCCTACATGAGCTGATGGTATATAAATCTTTTTTGTGAAGTTAGGGCTGGTGATGGGAATAGAATAAGCAGCTATAAATAAGAGCACAACTTGGGTCATTGCAAATGTGAGGGAACCAAATATGACAGCTACCACCGAACCCAGAGACCACAAACCCAAATACAGATGGAAACTGCTGTGAATAGGCAACCTTGCTGGAGAGAGGCTGGCAGATGGAACCGGTGAGCCTCCATTGCTTAGTTTAAGGCAGCACCTCCCATAGCTCATGCAAGGCTCCTCCCCAGGGTGGAGTGAACCCCATCTCTCCAGTTTCTGAAGTGTTCCCTTCAATGTACCGAGTGCTGACAATCTAATGACTAGCTCCTCGATGCACAGGTGCGGATCTGAAAGAACTGCTTATTCCTTCCTCTCCCGCCCCCACTACCTCCCTCCACCAGACCTTCCCTCCACCCGTCTCCCCAGCACCCTCCAGCCAGAAGACAGGACTGTCTTACGAACACCTGGTGTGGATGTTTCCACTCCCACCTCTCATGACTGGGAAGCAGCGTTTGCCACAGGCACTGTTTAGTTTCACTTCCGTCCCCTGCATCTCATGGGAAAGAAATGGTCAATAGTTCAAATAAAGAGTCGTTCTGGTCAGCTGCAAAATATGGCTACTTGCATGGTAATCACAGCAAGTCTGTCAAATCAGTGATTTCTTTATTCCTAAAAGGAAGGGGCTTTCCTAAGGATTATGGTTCTACCACCAGAGAAGCAGCTCCCTTCTTCTCAAGAAGCTGCAAAGGCTGGAAAACCGAGAGGTCTGCTTTGGCTCAGAAACTCAGTTTGGCTCCGGCCCCCCTGGCAATTTCACGGTGCGTCTCCATGGTGTGCGCTCCACACACAGTCGGCAAGTCAGCTTCTACTTAGGAGGTATCACGACCAGAGGGGGCCCACGCTTGGGCCTCCACATGAGGACCTGGGCATCATTGGCATTGGGCTTCACTAGTGCGTTAGCAGGGATGGGTTCCATCCGGCTCAGGATCCGGGGCTGCTCCTGCTGAGTCCTGCCCACCAGTCGGGCCCGTTGCCCCAGTAGCTGCAGAGGGTCCACCTCAATGTCCACTCTCATCCTCCACTTGATGGTCTGTAGAATGATCTTCTCTTTCGTGGTTGTGTTCATGGCCACCAGCCATGTAGTGAAACTTTGGTCCCTCTTGATTCTGGTGAGCAGTGGCACATTGCTGTCACTCACTGGCACTGCCCATGTCACACTGGGGTAGAAGTTGTCATTCATGCTGACAGAGAATCTGGAGATCTTGTTGGTGGGGCCAACCAAGGTCACAGTCTCTGTGGTGTTCCCATACCAAGGGTAGCTCACCCCATCCGAGTCACTGATGGCTTTTACTCTTCCTTCCCTTAAGTCGGGCAGTTCCCAGCTTGACCTGGCAAGGCAGAAGAGATGGACAAGAAAAGAAGAAGGTGAATGAATTTTTTAAAAGCTGGAGTGGTTCCCACCACTTACTAACATAGACAACATGGGGAAAATGGTAAATTCACAGGGGAATTCAGGCCAAAAAGTTCTGTGTGGTGCTGCTTCAGGATTCAATGAGAACAAATCAAAACAGATATAAAAACGTAATGCAGAGACATGTTAACTAAACCAGGCATGGTGGCTCACGCCTGTAAACCCAGTCACTCTAGAGACAGAGATGGGAAGATCGTGAGTTCAAGGACAGAGGCAGTCTGCATAACTTAGCAAGACCTTGACTCAAAATAAAAAATAAAAAGGGGCTGGGGTGCAGTTGGAAAATATGTGTGAGGCCCTGGGTTCAATCCTCAAGTGCAGGAAAAAAAAAAAAAAGGAAAGAAAAATGAAACACACTAGATAAAACCATCAATGACCCAACTGAAAGCAGGAAATTCAAAGACACAATTATTATTGTTGTTGTTAGGTGCTCTCAAGTCGGGTATGACTCATAGTGACCCTATATACAACAGGTAAAACACTCTTAAAGGCTGTGCCCTGCCCAGCACTATTGTCAGTGCTCCTCTGTTGTTCATAAGGTTTTCAATGGCTGATTGTTCCAGGAGTGGGGTGCCGGGCCCTTCTCCCAAGCCTGTAGCACCTGGTGTTCCCAGGAGGTCTCCCATCCAAGGACTAACCAGGCCAACACTGCTTAGCTTCCAAGATTATACAGGACTGAACCCCAGAGTGGCATGGCCATGTGAGACTACACAGAGGTGTCAGGCAGTCAGAATGTCAGCAGCTTAGAGGAAATCCATCATAGGATTGGGGGGTTGAGTGTGGTTTTGGGGAAGAGGTGTGACTGAAATTTAATGTACTTGGAAGGAGATATCTGTTAGAAGAGGGGCAAAGGGAGGCAGAGTTAAAGATTATACTAATTTCTTAGAAACCCACAGTAGAATAATTTATATACAACAGAGAAGGTTTAAATTCTAGCCATAGTGAACCTGAAACTTAGAATACAAGATATGTTGTTGTTTTTGTTAGGTGCAGTCAAGTCATTTCCCACTCATAGTGATCCTTAAAGGGTTTTCAATGGTTGATTGTTTCAGGATTGCCTTGGGAGTGGATTGCCACATGCTTCTGCCATTTTTGCAGGGCTGGGATTCGAACCTGGGACCTCAGAGACTGCAGAGTGGTGCTCTACCAACTGAGCTAAATCCCAGTCCCAGAACACAGATATAGAAAAGGATAATACACAGAGATGCTGGTCACTGCTGGAGGCCACCTGACTGGTGGAAGTGGCTCTGCACCCTGGCTCACAGTGTCTCTGACACATGGCTCTCCCATTGGCTTCAAGGCCAGCCTGGAGGCCTCATTTCTTAGTCTGGCAAACTTGCCACTCTTGGTACCTGCCTACTCTTCTGACTATTCCCCAGTCTTGGAAAGGAGGAGGATGGAGGACTTATGCCCTCCTTGTAGCTCATGTCTGTTACCCCTTGCCCTAGACTGTTGCACACAATGGTAGTAATGGTTGATACTTATGTAGGGCTTACTCTGTGCTAACCACCGTGCTAAGGATTTCCTGTTACAGTCTTCATGCTCTTCATAACTTCTGGGGATAACTGTAGTGTATCATGGTTGGCAGAAGCTAAGTGACAGGCACCGATCTGATGCAGTCAGAGAGCTCATTTTGCTACATGTGTCTGTGCCAAGGGTGGGTCTCAGAACCTTTTACAGTTGCTTCGTATTATACAAAAGGGGGTGAATGTCATTTGAGTGTAACATCATTGTGTAGGGTCAGAGGTTGGGCAGAGACCCAGTGAGGTCCTGGGTTCATGGAATCGCCATGCTGGAGTCACTGTACCTCTTGTCAAGGGACAATTTATCAGTCACCAGACATTTATTGTCTGTGTTACCTACATCCTGTTTTGTTACTGACCAGGCCCTACTTTAGCCTACAGCTGTAGCCCTGTGGCATCTGATCCCGTCAGATCTCGGAAGCTAAGCAGGGTCGGGCCTGGTTAGTACCTGGATGGGAGACCACCTGGGAACACCAGAAGCTGTAGGCTTGTGAGAAGGACCTGGCAACCCCCTCCCAAAAATCAATCTGCCATTGAAAACCCTATGAACAGCAGAGAAGCACTAACAATAGTGTTTCCCCTGTTGTACAGAGGGTCGCTATGAGTCGGATACTGACTCGATGGCACCTAACAACAACAGGCCCTACTGGCCTTTGGGTCCTTCTGTGTGGCGGAGGGCAGGGGTTCCCAGCAGCACCGGACTGCGCATGCTCTCCCGTCCTGAACACTGTGCCACGTCTGGTGTATCACCCAGGGGCTCTGGTTTTAAGTGAAGCAACAACCCTGTCCTTTCCAGGACTGGCCATCTTGTTGGTCATTTCCATTAACCTGTCCACAGAGACTTGCTGGTTCACATATTTGTCCCAGAGCTGTGATCAGAGATGTGGGCCCAGGGTCTAGATGGTGGTCTGGTGGGAAAATCACAAAACTTAATTTGGTCCCAAGTTTTCTGCAAAATGGAGATAATAAGCAGGATGCACTCTTGTGCTTACATCAGGAGAGAAGAAAGAGAACATTTGCTTGTCGGATTCTCTGGGACATAGAAATATAGCAAGCTTCATAGTCAAACACAACAAAGACATCTGGGTGACCACAGCCCCGGGCATGAATGACCTTGGGGGGCTACACATTGGTTCCATCCACACTGCTGTCTCTCCTGTGCCTGCTTTTGTGGAATCATCTTGAGTCTGAGGCAGGTTCTCCTCTCTGGGGATCTGACATCTATGTTTACATCATCATAGGGAAGCTTTCTTTTGGAAACAACAAGACTTCATTCTGACTTAAGTCTGAGTAAGGAGCAGCTTTCTATTAGAGAACTATCATATTTTTATTTCTTCTATAAAAATATGTTTATCCCAAGGCAGTGGCTTTTTTCTATTTTTTCTGAAAAGAGTTATGCCTGTAAAACTCATGACTGTTTTACATCACTGATAAAATGTTTTGTTTTGGTTTTCAAAGAAGACCCTGAAAAGTTCCAAGGAAGATAGCACCGAGTCCCTTGATGGCCACCTAAGGGGACTGCTGTGAACGAGAGACTGGAGGTACTTCGGAGTCCCCTGGCCCACACTGACCTCGTCATCCGCACTGTACACCAGGACCTTTTCCCATCTCTGCTACGCCCAGTCTTCCAGATCAGCAGCCAGGGCCACTGGTGGCTCTTCCACTTCCCCCACCTGCACTGCCACAGCTACTGCACCAGTGCTTCTTGTGAATTTTGCTCCGTAAGTGATGCTTAAATTCATCTCCTTTTCTCCGTCTACCTCTCACTGCTTTCCTTTGACTACTGCAGGCCCACAGCATCTCTTTCCTCTACTGTAATGACCTGTAACTGGTGTCTGCATCCCATCCTAATCCTTCTCCAGTTCATTTCTCAGGCTGCACAAGTATTCAAACATGCAAATCTGATCATTCCCTTTCTATATATAAAATCTTTCTAAGACTCTTCTGGACAGATTTATCTCAGTTGGTAGAGCACTGCTCTGCACTCTCTGAGGACCCAGATTCAATCCCCAGCACCACAAAAATGGGAGGACGTGGCAGTCCACTCCTAAAGACAATCCTAAAACTCTTAATCATTGAAAACTCTATGAGAATCACTAAGAGTTGGACCCAACTTGATGGCCTCTAACAACAACTTCCACATGGAAATCACTGGCATTACCCATAGGATAGAATTCAAGTTCTTTATCAGGGCAGATGTGGATCTTTATGATCTGGCTTCCCATTTCCACCTATAATGCTGTTGCATACCCCTCTCCCTTTGCTCCCTGTCTATATACTGTTGCAATCACTTTTGAATGATCTTTAGTAAAATTTTGCTTGTGTGTGATATTAATGATATTGTCTGATAGTTTCCACATTCAGTTGGATCCCCTTTTTTGGGAATAGGCATAAATATGGATCTCTTCCAGTCAGTTGGCCAAGTAGCTATTTTCCAAATCTGTGTGGCATAAACATGTTAACACCTCTGGTGCTGCATCTGTTTGTTGAAACATCTCTATTGGTATCCCATCAATTCCTGGAGCCTTGTGTTTCACCAGTTCTTTCAAGGCAGCTTCCACTTCATCGTTTAATACCATTGGTTCCTCTTCATATGCAACTTCTTGAAATGGTCGGTCATCCACTAGTTCTTTTTTGTGTAATGACTCTGTATATTCCTTCCATCTTCTTTTGATGTTTCCTGCATCATTTAATATTTTCCCTGTAGAATCTTTCCCTATTGCCACTCAAGGCTTGAATTTTTTCTTCACTTCCTTAAGCTTGAGAAACTCAGAGTGTGTTCTTCCCTTTTGGTTTTCTGTCTTCAGCTCTTTGCATATGTCATAATATTTGTTTTTGTCTTCTCAAGCTGTCTTTTGAAATCTGTTTAGTTCCTTAACTTCATGTCTTCCTTTTACTTTGGCTGCTTGATGTTCAAGGGCAAGTTTCAGAGTCTCTTTTGACATATAATTTGGTCTTTTCTTTTTTCCTGTCTTTTTAATAACCTTTGCTTTCTTCATGAATGATATCTTTGATGTCATGCCACAACTCATCTGGTCTTCTATCATTTGTGTCTAATGCATTAAACCTGTTCTTGAGATGGTCTCTAAACTCAGGTGGGATATACTCAAAGTCATACCTTGGCTCTTGGACACTTGTTCTAATTTTCTTCAGTTTCAGTTTGAACTTGCATATGAGCAGTTGATGGTCTGATCCACAATCAGCACCTGGTCTTGTTCTGACATTTGGTATGGAGCCTTTCCATCATTTCTTTCCACAAATATAGTCAATTTGGTTCCTGTATGTTCCATTTGGTGAAGTACATGTGTATAGTTGCTGTTTATGTTGGTGGAAAAATGTATTTGCTATGAAAAGGTCATTGGTCTGACAAAATTCTATCATGTGATCTCCAGCATCATTTCTGTCACCAAGGCCCTCTTCTCTTTCCCCCCTACTTGTATTTCCTTGGTGATCTCATCTAGTCTCATGGTTTCCAGTGCCAACTATTGAGCCTTCTTCTTTGTTTCCAACTTTTGCATTTCGGTCACCAGTAATAATCAGTATGTCCTGATTGGATGTTCTATCTATTTCAGATTGTAGAAGCTGGTGGAAATCTTCCCTTTCTTCATTTGTGGACTTAGTGGTGGGTGCATACATTTGAATAATAGTCATATTAACTGGCCTTCCTTGTAGATGTATGGATATTATTCTATCACTGATAGCATTGTATTTCAGGAAAGATCTTGAGATATCTTTTTTGATGATGAATGCAACCCCATTTCTCTCTAGTTTGTCATTCCCAGCATAGTTAACCATATGATTATCTGACTCAAAATAGCCCATGCCAGTCCATTTTAGCTCACTGAGGCCTAGAATGTCAATGTTTATGTGCTTCATTTCTCTTTTAAGGATTTCTAATTTTCCTAGATTCATACTACATACATTCCATGTTCCAATTATTAATGGATGTTTACAGCTGGTTTTGCTCATTTTGAGTTGTGTCACATCAGCAAATGGAGGTCCCTGGGGCTTTACTCCATTTCCATCATCAAGGTAGACTCTACTTTGAGGAGGCAACTCTTCCCCAGTAGTCTTTTGAGTGCCTTCCAACCTGAGGGGCTCATTTTCCGGCACTATATCTGACAGTGTTTCTTTGCTATTTATAGGGTTTTCAATGGCTAATTGTTTTGGTAGTGGTTCACCAGGTCCTACTCCCTAGTCAAAAGACCTAGTCAAAAGGTCCTACTCTCTAGCCAAAAGACCCAACAGGTCTATCCTAGAAGTGGTGCAACTAGAGTCCTCCTCAGAAGCAAGGATGGCCAGACTGCGTCTTACATATTTTGGACATGTAATAAGGAGAGACCAATCCCTGGAGAAAGATATCATGTTTGGGAGAGTGGCAGGTCAATGACAAAAAGGAAAACCCTCCACCAGATGGATTGACACAGTGTCTGCAACAATGGGCTTAAACATAAATAAGATTGTGTGCCTGCCACAGAATCAGGAAGTATTTTCATCTGCTTTACATAGGGTCACTATGAGTCAGACTCAACTCGATGGCATGTAACAACAACATCCCTTTGCTCAGACTGTATCCTCTGCCTCCACTGCTCTTTCTCCTAATATAATTTCACTGTATCTAACCACTCATCTTCTGAGAATCATCACATCAACCAACTCTTCTAGGAAGCTTTCTTTTTTGTACCAAGGGACTAAACCCAGGGCTTTGTGTACACTAGGCAAGAGCTTTATCACTTAGCCTCATCCCTAAACCCTGTTTTATTTTCTACTTTGAGACAGGGTCTTGGTATGTTGCACAGGCTGCCTCTGCCCTCAAACTTGCAGTCCTCCTGCTTCAACCTCCTGAGTAGCTGGGATTACAGATGTGCACCATGATGCCTTGTTTGGAAGCTCTCTTTTCCATGTGCCCATGGATATGTCCACATCTACAAATGCCAGGTTATAATGTTTAGTTTATGTGTCTATTTTCCCCAGTAGATTATGATTTCCTTGGGATTATGACTTATTTATGAATCATTAGAGTTTAGTACATTGCTGGCACACAGTAAAACCTGAGAAATCTTTATGGAAGGATTAGATATTTTATCTGAAGCATTTTCATAGCTATATTCTTGGAGTTTGGAAGCACTTATATACAATAAACTTTCTCACAGTTTTACGCTTTATATAGTTGCCCACCTTAAAAAAAACTAACATCTATTATTCATTTAAAATCTATTATGGGGAGGGCAGCATATTTTGCACTAAACATCACCGATTCTTAAGGCAGAGGTAAGCCACACTTAAATGAAGTTGAATTAGTGAGCACGAGTGTACTTCAGTGACCACTCATGCCATTGCATGCCTACATACAAAAACGAGTAGTAAAGACTCCAGGTGATAGGGAGTCCAGAGACATGGCATCCACGTGGGCTATAGCGGGACAAGCACTGTGAAAGAAGTAGTTTCTGGGGAATAAAGACAGGCATTCCCAGCTGAAGGTCCCATCACAGGCCAAAGTGCAGCATCAAGCACGAATGTGGAACGCCCAGGAAACAGAGAAGAGGCCACTTAGGAGTGAGTGTTGCAGGAGTGAGGCTCAGCTGGGTGGGCAGGGGGGCATCAGTTTGTGGGTGCCTTTAATCAAGGGCTTTGGCACCTGGGCTTCATCTTAGGGGAGATGGGACTCAGGAGAGTGGTCTACTAGAAAGAAGAGTAATTTAAAAGGGAGAATCTGAGGGCTAGAGGGCAGAGTGGAAACGTCCAGGAGTGGTTACAGTACCAGGTGATCTTTGATGAGGCCCTCTTCCAGGCTGGAGGCTTCAGGATGGAGAGGCTCCATGTAGGAGGCACTGTAAAGCGAGACCCTCTGCAGTCTGGCAGCTGATAGCCTATCCAAGGCAGAACAAGCCTCAAAGGAGCCCAGTGTGGTACACTGGGGCGGGTTTGCTATGAGGTTACTCACAGAAGGGAGGAGGCTGTGGCCTCGCACCCCTGACCTTCTGCACCCCTCCCTGAACCTGTAACAGCATTGGCGGCCACAGGTTTCTGACCCCGCTGTGAAGGAGCAAGCACAGCTGCTGTCTCTGTTCCCTCGGCCCAGAACACGGTGCCGCACGGACTTCCGCTGCCCCTTCCATGTCTCACTCTCGTGGCCCTTGTTGGCTCTGCAGATCTCTCAGTCTCAGGACTCAGGTGGCCCCAGGGCTCAGTCTTTGGCCCTCTTCTCTTTCCCCTCACTTGTATTTTCTTGGTGATCTCATCTAGTCTCGTGGTTTCCAGTGCCATCTACACTCACAATTTCCAAATTTACATCCCCAGTCTGGATTGCTCCAGACCTGCACACCCAACTGCCCGTTTGCCAAAAACTTTGGGATCACTCCCAACCACTCTCATGTTCCACACACTACCTCCCAGCAGTCCTGTTGATGCCATCAAGTATATGGAGAACTCAGCTCCTTCCCATCACCTCCGCCGTGGCTGTCCTGGTCCAAGCTAGCTGCCTCTCTTGGATTACTGCAACAGCCTCCTACCTGGTCTCCTTGCGAATTCCCCAAGGTAGTCTCAACCCTGCAGCCACAGTGATCTTGTCTAACCTGTGTAAAATCATGTCATTCTCTGGCTCAAAATGTTTCCATGCCTCTAACCCAGGTAGGAAAACCCCAAGTCCTTGACATGGTCTAGGTGTCCCTCCAATCTAGTTCCCCATTTCCCCTAGGACCTCATCTCCTTTTCTCTCCTTCCTGCCAATTCTGGTCTCTGCACTGTTCAATGTTGCTGTTGTTGTTAGGTGCCATCGAGTTGGTTCTGACTCATAGCAACCCTATGTACAACAGAATGAAATAGTACCCAACTGTGCACCATGCCTAGCACCATGTCAGTGCTTCTCCACTATTCATAGGATTTTCAATGGCTGATTGTTTCAGGGTTGTTTTGGGAGTGGGCTGCCAAGTCCTCCCATTTTTGTGCTGCCAGGGATAGAACCTAGGGACTCGGAGAGTACAGAGCAAGCTCTCTACCAACTGGGCTAAACCACAGCCCATGCTGTTCACTAAACATGCTAAGTAAACTCCACCTCAGGGTCTTCACACTTACTTCTCCTCTTACCCACAGCATCCTTCCCTCGAATATCTGAAAGGCCTGTCCCATGCCCTCATCATTCCTTGCTCAAACACTCTCCTCTCAGAGCAACCTTTCCTGGCAAGCCCTGCCAACTGCAATCTTCTGCTCACCACCCCATTCCCTGACATCATCATTTTCTTCTCCATAGCACCTTCTAATATACCACATAAGTGATTTTCTTTGATGATTGTCTGTCTCTCTTCTTCCCAAGGGTAGCTCCTAAGAAAGCAGGTATTTCACATTTTGTTTGTTTGTTTTTTGAGAAAGGGTCTCTGTATCCCAGGCTGAACTTGCTACGTATCCCAGCCTGGCCTCAAACTGCTGATCTTCCTTCCTCGGCCTCCCAAGTGCTGGGATTATGGGGGTGAGCCACCACACCAGGCTATTTTACATGTTTTATCCACTACTATATCTCTAATACCGTGGCTAGTGCCTGTCATACAGGAAGAGCTGCAAGTTATTGTTGACTAAGTATTGAATTGATCTGAAAGAGGTGTGAGACCATGCTTTCACAATTTGGGCATTGCTGCTTTTGTGGAGTTAACTTGACAGGGGATACAGGGTGTGAGACCATGGTAAAGTTGAGTCTAGAGCTCAGGGAAGGTCAGTGATAGTGATATACATTATCAGTCACCTGCTGCAGAAGATCAGTTGGTGGGAGGGTGGTGGGTGACATCTTTGGGGATGAGAGTGAGATCTTTGGAGGCTTGTTTGGATGAGCAGAGCCCAAGAGGAGTCTGCAGAACAGAGGAATCACCAAGGAAGGGTGACAACTAGCTCCCAAAGTCCAGGGAATTTCAGGGAGAGGCAAGTGTCAAGAAATCAAAAGAGAACAGAACAGAAATCAAAGAGAACAAGGTTAAGAAAAGGACACTGGGTTTGCCAATGATCAAGACAGTAGTAAAGACAGGCTATGGAGGCCGTTCTGTGCAGGGGGTGTGGAGAGAAACAAGCACCCAAAGAATGGAGAGGTCGGGTAATGCCTTCAAGAAGCTGAGCAACGAGGGGAAGAGGAGGGATGGAGTGGAAAGTTGGCCCAGTCACGGCTGAGGCTGAAAGCAGGCCTTCTGGAGCTAGACTGCTGAGGCTGTTTATTTACTTACTCATTTATGAGACAGGGTCTTGCTGTGTAGCCCAGGCTGGTCTAGAAATCACTATACAAGCCAGGCTGGCCTCGAACTTGTGTCCATCCCGAGTGCTGGGATTATAGGCATGCGCTACCACGTCTTGGCTCTGCCTGGACTTTTAAATCTAGTGCTGCCTCTTAATAGCTGTGTGAACTTAGATAAGTTATTTGCCCTTTCTGTACCAGGTTCTCGTCTATAAAATAGAGATGACAGCACTTACTTGATGTACTCAGTGTGAGAATTAAGTGAAGTAAGGGATGGGAAGTACTTGGCAGGGTGACACAAAACAGCCTCCACTGAAATTTGTTGCTGTTAGGTGACGCTGAGTCATGTCCAACTCATAGCGCCCCTCATAGGGTTTACAATGGCTGATTGTTTCAGGATTGTCTCAGGAGTGGATTGCCACATCCTTCTCCCACACACTGAAATTGAATGATTAGTGAAAAGATGGGGACAATGTGAAGGGATGAAGGAAAGTAACAGCAGTTGAACACTTCCTGTGTAAGCACTTAGCAGTTACCACACGAGGTGGGAACTGTTAGACTTGGTTCCTACATGAGGAAAAGCAGCTCAGAGTTCATTGTCCAAAGCTGTACAGATGACAAGGGGCAGTGCTATGATTTGAACCCAACTCTCTCTGACCTCAAACCCTGCCTTTAGGGTCTTCCTATGTTACCCATTCTGACCTCAATGCATGATCCTCCTGCCTCAGCCTCCCTCATGCTGGGATTGTGAAGCTGCAACACTGCCCCTGGCACCTTTGAGCTTTTAACTTCAACCTTTCTTCCTTGGAGTCTCTGGGGGGTGAACGGAAGAACCACACCGCCCTCAGGAGGTGCGGGTGTTTGTCCAAGTTAAGAGCTGGCTGATCTCAGGCTAGTTGCAGCTATCAGCCTCAGGCTCCTCATGTGTAAAGTGGGACTAAAGGCAGCTCCAGGCCACCCTACATCTCAGCTCTTACGAGAATCAAAAGAAGTGGGGTGTTTGAGCAAATGCCTTCTGAACTGCAACACACTGTCAGTGAGTCACGGCCTCGTTCCTGCTCTCCCCGCAAACCTTCTCCTCACTGCGATAAACAGTGTTTTCATTTCAGACCATCAGCCATCGATCCACAGCTCACGGCTAATGGACTCGCCAATGGGCCTAATAATGAAAACATCGATTATTGCAGCCTCCACGCTTTCTGCATCCTGTTTTTAGAATAAAGAGGCATGTCTCAATCACACACGCTCACGCTACACACTTCATTTAAATACGTGGTCTCTGGCTTATGGTCCAGGCTCCACCCTGACCTGGCCAGTGCCCTGTGCCTGGGTGGGCAGAACACCCTTTCTCAGAAGAGCCCACTGTCCCCTGGAATCCTTGCAGTCATTGAGGAGCTGGGTGGAGGGTGGAAACAGCCTTCTTGAGGGCAGGGTGTGGGTATGTGTGCAGAGGCTCTGTTGACACTAATGTCCTTGGATGGAGTGTGGAGTGGGAGGCAGGGGAGCCCCTACCCAGGACGGATGGTTTCAGGCCCAGAGAGCTTCCCAGCAGGCTTGAGACCAGGACAGTGCTGTCCTTAGACCAGGTGACAGGAGTCTGAGGCTGGCCATGCACTTCCAGGGGATCCACTCTGGTCGGCTGGCCATGGGCTTCTGTGTTGACAAGGAGCCTGTGGGGCTGAAAGGAGGCACCTCTCCTCCAAGACCACCTCTGGTACCTGGGACCAAAGTGGATCTGCCCAAGTGGCTCTCAACATGGTTCCAGGTGCAGGCTTTTCTCCTGTGCCTCCTCCCAAGGCCAGTCCCCTCCTCTGTGCATTCTCTTTGGGGCCTGAGGGATGGCTGGAGGGGGCAGGGGACAGCTGTCCACATGCCTACGCATGAAGGTGTGTATCTCATAACAGGGTGCAGGGCAGGGCTGAGGGTGGGCTGTGCCTATGCTGCACATTCTGGGATAGAACTCCGAAGCGTCTCAGAGTCCTGGATTCCAACTTTGCCTTGTAGTTGTGAGAAAGGTAGGACAGAAGGTATTTGAGTCTGCATTCTGCTTATTTGACTTGTAACTTTTCAGTATTTGGAAGTATGATACCCAGACCTTTCTTGTATTCTTACCCTGGAGCTCACGGATATTAGGGAAGAGCAAAGATGGGACCTCCGGACATGCAGCTCCGGAACCATGCCTAGCTCCAGTCCAGACTTTTCTTCTTTTGTTATAGGTGTTCTTACTCATAGCTATTTAGTCTTAGCATTTACAAAGTACTCACACAAGCAGCATCACATGTACTGTGCACATCAGTAGTAAGAGGCAGGTAGCATTCTGTTTCTCAATATATAGAGAGGAACACCATAAGGTGACACAGCTGGTGAGGGGCAGAACTGAGTGGCAAACCCAGGATCTGATTCTACATCACATGCTTTCTCACGGTGCCTCTTTGGTATTAAATGGCCCCAAAGTTCTGAGAAATAATAAACATGGATAATATTAGCTGATGTGTTATTGATAGGTGCCATTGAGTAGGGTCCGACTCATAGCAACCCTGCCTGACGCTGTGTCACGCCTGGCACTATGTCAGTGCTTCTCTGCTATTCATAGGGTTTTCAATGGCAGATTGTTTGGGGATTATTTTGGGAGTTGGCTGCCAGGTCCTTCTCCCATTTTTGTGGTGCTGGGGATCAAGCCCAGGGTCTCAGAGAGTACAGAGCAGCCCTCTACCAACTGAGCTAAACCCCAGCCCCTAAACAATATTAGCTGACACATACTGCTAGGACCATACCTATTGTTAAAATGTTGAAACATTTTTGGGATAATTGCTGAACAGTCCTTTCTTCTCCCTACAATACCTCCTCCCTGGCTAACCAGGTTTCTCCCAGCCCCTCACCTCACGCTTACTTCTCCAAAATCCATCAACTAAAGGGTTAATGCAGGCACAGCAGAGGCCTTCCGTGACCACTCCAGTTCTGAGGCTGAGGATCAGCCTTGGTAGGGCCACCCCATCAGAGCTGACCTGTAACTTCCTGAGTGCAGCACTGTTCTGAGAGTCTGTGGTCTAACCACTATGTTGAGCCTTCTCTTTAAAGGAACACCAACTGCTGGGTTAACTTTGCTACACTCCGAGGGTGGGAAAGAGGCTCCTGCCATCGCTCTTAATCTTCATGACTAGAACATAGGGAACTCCCATTGGGGGAGGTGGAAAGTTCATAGAGGACATGGCCTCTCTGAAAATGTGGGCTTTTCTCTGATTGAGGACAGCAATGTGCTCAGTGTCGTTTTACAGCACCGTGCCCTCCAAATTCCTCCTAGGAGGAGCTGGCACTAGTCTATGGGGGGAAGGTGAAGACAGAAGAGGCCAGGAGTGGGTGGGGGCTGGGATCAGGGATGGGAAGAGGGCTGTGGTGGCAGGGGTGGCCTGGAGATGGAGGGGACCTTAGCCAAGGCTATGTGTCACCTGGTGAGTCACAAAGCCCATTGCCTCTGGGCAGCCACTCAGCCCTGAAGACACCCATTCCCCACCTTGGCCCTGTCCCTGGCCCTGGCCCTGGCCCAGGCCCAGGCTCAGATCCCAATTCTCAGATAGCTTGCACCATGATTACAGAGTAAGTTTAAAATTAGGATTTTCCTCATTCGGCACTGTTTATGTCAGACTCCAAGAAGCCTATAAATACGGTCCTCCCACCTCCCTTTCCGCCCCCTGCCTTTCTGACCACATCCTCTTCTCTCTGGCACACAGGAAGGCATTTTTGCCCATTGCAGAGAAGATAATCTCCAGTGTATTCCCAGAGTCGTCAGGGCTGGGAGAGGCCCCAGGCTTAGGCAGAGGCTTCTTCGTTATGCTCCCTGCCACCAGGCTCTGTGTAGACTGCGCTTCTCAGTCCCTGAAGGCACCTTCACAAAAGACATGTACTCATCCTTTGTTATGTGGAGGGCGTTAGCGTTAGCGGGGAATCTCACAGTCTCCACCAACTGGCTTCTATGTGACAGCCCTGAGATCTCAGGTTGGTGGCTAGTCTTCTGGGTCCTGTCTGAGGATGGTTTGCCTCCGACTCCAGTTCGGAACTTGTTGGAGCACAGCGCTTTTCTGCTCTTCGGCAGGCAGGTGCCATGGTGCTGGGCCTGACAGTCGGGTATTACTAATCCTGCCACTGTCAATGTCTCCTGGAGGCTGCTATGTGCCAAGCATTCTCAGTGGTGCCTATGGTCACCTCCAAGTGGGTGGTGTGTTGCTCCCCCTTTCTGTTACACAAGGGAGCCAAGGCTCAGGTTAAATCACTTACCAAAGTCACAAAACAAGGAGGTGGCAGAGCTGAGAGGGATCTGACACCAACCCAGCAGTCCAGGCCCACTGCTCCACCAGAACCAAAGGATGTCACAGCCGGGACTGACCTGGGTCCCCTAACTGGATTCTTCCTCCCCAGCCCCAAAGCCTGGGTCTCTTCCCAGGGGACACCAGAGCTGAGGTGTGCTCCCAGGGGAGGCTCATGGCAGAGGGACAGGGCTCCCCCAGTGCCACTGGTGCCGCTTTCACTGATACTGAGCATGGCAAGATGGAAGAAGCTTCTCAGTCCTGACCAAACAAGATGCAGATGGGCGCAGAGAGGGAGGGAAGGTGCCAGGTTCCTGGAAGCTGAGCAGAAGGGGCAGGCACAGGAAAAGGGCAGGATGGAGGTGGTGGGGTCTGGTAGGAGCAATTTTAAAATCAGACTTCATTGCTTTCATTAACTCCCTACTTTGTATTCTTGGTGTGCGGCATTTCACTGCAGGCTGAGCAGGGCAGCAGATGTGAGGCAGGGAGGGGAGCAGGTCCGGCGACAGGACCATGCACACATCTCGCCAGCACACAGGGGTGCGTGCTGAGTGAGCAGAGGCGGGGCCAGAGGACATCACATGGCTGTCTCCAAACTACGGGGGCAGAGAGGGTGTAAAACTCCTAGGGCTGCCTCGACACTGCCACGTGCAGCGTGTCCAGGTGGGACGCTCTGCCAATCATGGTGGATACAGGTGATTCACACACCTGCTCTTCCCAGATCTGCAACAGCCCACCAGGTGGCTCTCCTACCTTCCTCCTCATTTTGCAAAAGAAGAAACTGAGACACAGAGAGCTTGTGTGGTGCCTGGGATGACAGCCAGCACCAGTTATGGAGGCAGGAGGCTCCCCTGTGCAGAGCGGTCACCTCCATAGTATTGGTGAAGCCCATGGAGGGAATCGACCCTTCAGCACCACCATCCTTCAGGCACCCTGCTGAGTGCTGCCTATGGTTGGCTTACTTGGTGCTCCTAAGTGTTGGTGATGGAAGTACAGTTCACCTTTTCTTACAGATTTGGATGAAGAGAAATTAAGCAATTTGTCTACATTCACCCAGCTTGTAAGCGTCACAGCTGCAGCTTAAACCCAGGAAACACTCCCAGGTGACTGTGCTCTGCTTTCAATTTCCCAAAGTTACCTTATTTGTCTGCATTCCCCCATCTGTTTTGCTGGTTGATTGACTGGCTAACTCTTTAACTTTCTTTTTTTTTTTTTTTTCAGTGCTGGAGATGGGTCCTGGGGCCTCATGCATGCTAGGTAAGTACTCCACCACTGAACTACATCCCCAGTCCAACATGTAACTTTTAACATTTTTTAAGTCCTATGTGTCCAAGGGGGCACCAGGGGAGTAGGCAGGGGGAGGCAGAGGGCCCCTGGGATGACAGATTGGGTTCAGCAGACCAACCCAAAAGTGGGTGGTGTGGATTTAAGATCTCAGAGGATCTGCGTTGTGAGGCCCCGCATCTGCAGGTGCTGGTCTTCTGAGGGACTGTAGTGTGGCTGGACATCCATAGTGCCCGGGAGCCAAGAAACAGACCAGGAGCTAGAAGAGGGCTCCACGGGGGGCCTGGTCTTGCCTGTGTCCCTGTGTGGTGGGCTGGCCCTGCCCTCTGGGTAACTGAGGGGTTAGAACCTTGCTGGTATCTCTTGGACTCAGCTCAGGTGCACTGGGGGGGGGGGGAGACTGGACTCTGTGAACAAGACTGTGGTGCAGGCTAAATAGCTTTTCCTTGGTGGTTGGGAGCCTGTGACTGGCAAGGCCACACAGACTCCGAGCCTTGGCTCCCGCTGTCCCTGAGCCCCATGGAGGTCCTTGTCCTCAGGGCAGCAATTATAAAGCTGAGCGGCAGAGGCAGGGAGGGTGGAAAGCCAAACAGGAAGCTGATAATTGCCTTCTGCAGATGCAGCTCTTAAAGAGTGAGTACCCACGTCAGTTAAACAATGCTCCTCCTGCCCCTCCTGCCTCGCAGTTCTCCTTTCCCGTGCCCACCTTCTGATCTGTGCCCTGGTGTGGGTCCGAAAACGGCGATGTGAAAGGCCCTACCCTCCATGCACTGCTTTTCTAGGGCTCCTGCATACATGGCCACGGGTGATGCTCTGTATTCCCCAGGTCTGGGCCATCACAACCATCTGTCCACTAGCTGATACAGGAGCTGCCCGGCCTTGGACAGGCAGAGCAACACCTCACACCTGAAACTGACCTCTTATTCAACAGGAGGACAGTGCTGAACAAGTGCTGGTCAATAGGGAAGTATGTCTCATGGGCCAAAGGGGCACATCTCCCATGACAACACAGGATGAGTCAGGAGACCCCAGGTCATTAACTCTACCCTCCTACAGCTGGGGCTAACCCCACTGACGAGAATGTGGTCCAATCAAAATCAGTAATAAAGAAGAGCACTTCAGAGGTGGGGCTCATGAGACATCAGCTCGGTGATCTCTGGACCATTTACAATGTGCTGGGCACTGTTCTGGGTGCAGGGGACACCGTGCCTCATAAGATAGTATCTTTGCCTTGGAGAGTATCTACATTTTTTGGAGAGGACAGATTTAGAGATCTTGTTAAAATAATGTGGGGTATTTGGGGACAGAGACATGGGGAAGCATCACAAGGGGCTGGGCAGCTGGGAAGAACAGGGTGCTGGTGATAATAAGGGTAGCTTACGTTGATGGGGGCTGGGATTTAGCTCAGTTGGTAGAGTGCTGCTCCACAGTGTCTGATGTCCACAGTTGGATTCCTAGCACTGCAAAAACGGGAGAAGGACGTGGCAATCCACTCCTGAGGCAATCCCAAAATAATCAGCCATGGAAAACCCTATGAGGGTCACTATGAGTCAGATGTGACTCGACAGCACCTAACAACAACACCTAACAACAACACCTAACAACAACAACAATGGAGAGGCTGGGGCTTAGTTCAGTTAGTAGAGTGCTGCTCTGCACTGAGACCCCAGGTTTGATCCCCAGCACTGTAAAAATGGGAGAAGGACCTGGCAGCCCACTCCTGAAACCATCATGAAAAATAATCAGCCATTACAAACTCTATGAATAGCAGAGAAGCACTCACACAGCGCTGGGCACAGCACAGTGTTGGAAGTGGTTTGTCCTATTGTATGTGGAGTTGCACCTGATTCGATGGCACCTAACAATGTTGCCGGAGGACTCACCCTGTGCAGGCATTGCCACACCCTGTCATGCATGTTCACTGATTAACCTTTGCAGTGAGTCCATAAGGTTGGTACTAACATGATCCCATTTCAAGCAGGGCAGACTGAGGTGTGGGAAGGGGAGGCAATTGGCCTAGGGCAATGCAGGTTGACTGACTCCTCAGCAATGGCTCAAGGTGTGGTATGGGCAAAGGGGCAGAAGAAGAGGTTTCTGTATTGCTTGAACATAAAGCTGGTCCAAGAGCGAGGGAAGACCAGGCTAATGGGAGGTGGTGGCCTCACAACTCCCCCAGCTGTCTGGCTGCATGGTGCCAGAGGCTGATACCCCAAGCACGTGCTTTATGGATCCTAGTACCTCCCATCACTATGGAAATGCTCCCCCTGCTGCAGTATTTGGTGACTGAATGACTGGAAATGGAACCATAGCCAGACATTGACCTGCAAATTTCACAAAAGATTCTCTGCTCAATCTGCACAATAATCCCATGGGTAGATGCCATGCTCTCCATGTAACAGACGAGGACAATAAAGCTCAGAAAGGTGAACTGATTTGCTCCAAGTCCAGTAGTTAGTAAGGGATAGAGACAGGGCTTGAATAGACACCCACATTGTTATGTCCTCAACCACTTGTGCCTGCTTCTCAGTAGGGCTGGACAGTGGGAGAACCTGGAAATGCTGTGGTCTGTACTGTTAAGTCATCAGTTTTCCACACAACAGATGGGGCATCCTATGTATCAGAAGTCTAATTTTCTGAAGAACTTTCCAGAACTTGACTTACAGGGAGAAGATTATCTACAAACACTTGATAAACATGAGCCAGAAATAATTAGTTAATGAACCCCCATCAGTGCTAATTACCTGTGCCAGTGGAGGCAATCACTGATACAGAGGACAAAATGCCATGGACCTCAGCTTGGGACCACCCTGGGCTGGCCCTGCATGTAGCCTTGACATCCCCTCCCTCTTGGTGTTCCTAACTGCCCCCAGCCTGCCATGGGCTTGTGCGAAGAGGGCCCTTCGGGACAAGCCTCCCAGTGATCCCTCCTCCTCGCACCCAAGTTGGTCCTGCCCTGTCCCTTCTGTCCCTGGATCCATCTGGTTCTCCATCCACTCCTTCCCTATTGATCTTCTACCTCAGGCTTCCTTAAGCCTGTTCTTGCCATTCAGGATGCAGACTCGGTCCCCTGCTACTCTATGCCCCTTAGCTACAAGCCACCTTGCTCATCCACGGATCTTTTTGGAGCACCAGGGCTCCCCAGAGTGGACCTTATAATGTACCATAGCTTTTAGTTAAGGTCTGATCCTTCTGCACATCCTTCTGAAATTTGGTGCCACCTGACCGGTTATTTTTGTGTGATACAATGAAAGTAAGAGGCTCTGGGACATGTCATTCCAATACACATTTTGATGACGGAAGAAGTAGCTTTAACAATGCTGTTTAGGTGGATGTAAGCATGACCCCTATTTTATAGAGAAGCACAATGGATCTCAGAGACATTGTAACTTGCCACTAAATGATTAGTTTGCAGTTAAATGTGGTTCTATGTGAGCCCCAAATCTATGCTCTTTAAAGTCTGCTTTTAACTTCAGTAATAGTTATGAATATGTAAAAAAAAATGCAGTATATACAGGCAGCACCTCCTTAAAGGAGCCTTGTGGAGAGGCATTTGAGAAGAGAAAAATCTTTATGCAATATATAGATAAGTACCCATTAATTTTTCCTATTTTATGTTTTTTTTTTTAGAATATTATGTTTTTTAGAATATTATATTTAGGAGCTGGGGTGTAGCTCAGAGGTAAAGCATTTGTCTAGCATGTGTGAGGCCCTGGGTTCAATCCTCAGTAACAAAAAATTATTGTAGATTTAAACCTACATCTCTGCATCTATCTGTCCATCTATCCATCCCTCCAGTTTCTTAAAGTGAGACGGGTCAGTTTGTGAGAAATGGCCGAGAATAGATGGGTGGCAGGATTGCATGTACAAGGTGTACCCTAAGTATAGGCACAAATGGTGGTAGTGAACTGTGGGAGAAATACGCAGATGACCTTGAATTTTCATTTCTAAGGAGCTGTTCCAGGTCCCTGCCTTTCCACTGTTCCCAGCGAGACACGGGTGGCTCATGGGCATTTGTCTCCTTTTACTTCCTTCTCTTCTGAGCCAAAGGCAGTGAAAGCACCCTCATGTGTCTGGCCCAGTGACCCCGAGCTCACAGACCCTCATTTTAAGGCCCTCTTTTCCATACAGTATCTTTCTGTCCCTTAACACAGGCAAAGGCTCTAAAGAGACTGACCCTATGCCAAATTAATAGAGGACAAATATAAGAGAAAAGTGTGTTAGAGCAATTCCTGGCAGAATAAAAGAGTCTGGATCAGCAGAGCCTTCTCAGGGCTTTAGAATGGCAGACAAGTGGTCACGTGGGAAGCACTCTTTATTGTATTTTTAAAGAAGGCAACGAATTACCAAGTGTAGATGGGGCACTGGAGAAAAGGCAGATATTGATTTCTTACGACAGGATATGAACTGCCCCTCAATATGTCCTGACTGGTAGAGATGAGCCAGGACAGGGCTGCTGTGGAGGGAACTCAGACCCAGAGTTAATCACCATGCATAGACTGTACAGGGAACCAGGAGAGGGCACGCAGGGCCCGTGGATGGGCACGCTGTGTGTGAGTGTGTGTGTGTGCGTGTGCATGTGTGGTGTTGAGGTCTGGCAGAGGGAGGGAGGCAGATGGGGATGCACTTGGGAATGTGCCTGGATCCACAGCCAGGAGAAACATGGTGGAAAGTGAGGGGTAGACACAGGGGGTGTGGGGACAATGGGAACCAAGTGGGCCCCATGAGGAAAAAGACTGCAGCCCAAGGAGGGGCCAGAAGTATTAGGGCAGCACACTGCCGTGGGGACAGGCCTGCAGAGAGGCAGTGTCCCAAGCTCCCTGTAGAACCAGTCTCCACACCATGGCGGGCTCTCCCCACCGCTGGCCTCTCCAAGTCAAGGTGGACCCGGCACTGCCTGTGGCCATGCTGCATGGCACTTGGCAGAGTCTGTGAATCGCTGCTGTCATGGCAGATTTCCCTCGGCTTCAAACAGCCTGCACTTTTCTTGGAAGACTGGTAGTCCCGGAGTGTGCTGTAGTTGGGGACAGAACGTGCCTTACTCTTTCTGCAGTGAATATTGTGACCTGGGTCTATGCTCCCATGAATCAGAATGGCTGGATACTCTGGAGGGAGCACTGTGAGGAGCAGGAGGATGGGAAAGGTGGGGGCAACAAGGCTGAGACATGCTCCCTCACCTATCAACAGCGGCAGTGATCGCCCCTGAGGTTTACATGCCTATGGAGTGCCAGACAGCGGAGAGATTTTCACACACATTTCTTCACTTAATGCTCAGACAACCTTCCTGCGTAGTGGAGGTGAAGAGACCCATTTTAAATATAGACAGTCCCCAGCTTATGAAATTTTGCCTTACTCTTTTTTGACTTTATGATGGTGCAAAACCAATAAGCATTTGGTAGAAACTATTCTGCAAATTTTGGATTGTAATCTTTTCCTGGGCTGGCAGTGTGTGGTATAGTACTCTCATGGTGTCGGGCTGGGCAGTGGCAGCAGGCTGCAGCTCCCAGTTAGCCACCCAGCCAGAAGTTCAAACAACTGACAATCCACAGCGTACTGTGCTGCCCACCTATGATGTTTGGCAGGTTGGATATTGTAAATGCATTTTTGGCTTATGATATTTTAAATTTACAATGGCTTTTATCAGGACACAAGTTTTGGAGAATCAATATAAGAAAAGTTCAAGAGGCAGAAATGACTTGTGTAAGGTGGCAGAGGTGGTAGGTTTCTGTGATACACAGAACACTCCTGCCTCATCGCTAGCCATTGTCAACTCTGTCTGCCTCTGGTGCTTTGGAGAGCCCTGAAGGAGCAAGTTGGCTGATACTCCGCCTGCCTACGGGAGCTCCAGGTGCCTGCCCTGGGGTGCCGCGCTGCCCCGTCCCCAAGGCATTGCCCATACCCTGGGCGTGGGCGGCTTTCCTTCCTTCCAGCACGGGAGACTCCCTGCATCGGCCCCCTCAGTGGCAATATGCTACAGGAGCCACGTCGGGGGGGTGGGGGGCAGCCCTAGGAGGCATTGGGTAACAATACCCAGGTGAGTCCAGGGGTATGGAGAGCCATCTGGACAGTCAGGCATGGGCAGTCAGTGCACCAGTGGGCTGGTGCCCAGAACAGGCTGGTGGAATGGCCAGTGGAGGGTGAGCAACCAGAGCACTCAGCTTGGTGGAACAGGCCAGGTGCCAACTGCAGTTCAGGAGCACCTGAGGGCACTGGGGTTCTTCACAGCTGCCCTGAGAGTCTCCAGCACAGGGTATCAGGCACTGCTGTGCAGATGCTCATGTCCCTGCCCCATAGGGACTCTAGACCTCCCAGATTGGCCTCTCCTCAGCCTTGCAAAGGAGGCAAGAGAGAAAGGGTGGGGAATGGCCCAAGTGACAGATGCAGGGGGAGGTGCACAGATGCTTGGGGGCACGCAGGGCCCGGAACAGAATGGAAACCATCCTGAGGATGACATGCCTGTACTAGAGAGGAGCAAGGTGTAGGCTCCTAGAGCCAGAGATGGCGTGCGGAGACAATCAGATAGCAAATGCAAGAAGCTGCCACCAGAAATGCGATTCCTCAGCTGGAAATGGCAACACCTAAAAATACTGACTGTGGTTCTCCCAGGATGCTTAACGGCCCACATTCGATCTAGAGTGGCTTTGGGATTATGGGTTAGAGTAAATAAAGAAGATCACCTAAGCAACACAACCACAGGTTTTCAGCTTAAAATGACACCTGGTACCAACATATTGTCTGTCTGTGGGAACTCAAATTGCCAGTGGTCCCAGAAGCCATTGCTGCCCTCAGCAAGTTTCCACCCTGAGCTCTCCGGCTGATGGGAAACACATGTTTGGATTCCGGCCCTCTTGAGACTCTTGGAGTCCCTGTTGTTACCCAAGAAACACTGCTGGGGACAGGCCGGTCATTGGTCAGCATGTGCTTGGCTACCCTGGGGGCCAGTGGGCCAGGTCTGCTCATTGCTGGCCAGCCATGGCCCTACACCCACAATGTACATCCACCTCTCTTCCAAAGAAACAGCTTTAAGTCACAACCTTTCCAGAGTTGGCTGGTGGCATTTCCTCTGTTAAGTAGGAAAATTCTATCTATGATGACGTAATTCCTGGATCTACATCATCCCAAAGACATGACTTAGGGTGAGTCTCTTAGCACTTTATGCTTAAGTTTCCTCATCTGAATATCTCCAACTGCCCTAAAGAGTCAGAAAGGCCAGCTTCATTGTACTCTTCCTCCTCTCCCAAACTCTGTCACCTCCTCTCCTCTCCAGCTGGCCTTTGTCCCTGAACACCAAGCAGGCAGGCCTCATCCCTCCCTCCCAACCTTTGACTCAAGAAGCCAGGTAGTTGCCAAGGAAACCAGCCTGAAGTCCTAGGATCCAGAGAAGATGAAGAGCTATCTTCAAATGAAAAGGAGCAGGGATTTATCACTGGCCCTGAACGTTCTATTCCCTGTGTTTCAGGAAATCCCAAC
Organism: Pedetes capensis; assembly: GCA_007922755.1. Lineage (NCBI taxonomy): Eukaryota > Metazoa > Chordata > Mammalia > Rodentia > Pedetidae > Pedetes > Pedetes capensis. The sequence continues at coordinate 58,240 of VMDO01002683.1, read as the reverse complement.
TTCAGATCTTCAGTCTGCACAGCTGGGCATCTCTGAAGACTCAGGCAGTAGGAGACTGGAGCTGCTGACTTCTGGCGTTTTGAATATTGTTCATTATCTTTTCTTCCCCTTTTGTCTGAGGCCAATCAAGTGGTGAGCAATCACTGGCTTTTCCTCTCTCACGATGCTGCTCAGGGCCTGGCTGGAGGGACTTCACTGCTCTTCTCTTGTACCTACCACTGAAGCTGTGGCTGTGTCACGTGCATACACTGACTGGGGGCTAGATGGGTGACAGTGACTTCAGATGCCATGAAGCTTTGAACTGAGGCACACAGAGAGAACCAAAGCCCCCAGTTTTGTAGAGAGGAGCCTGTGGCCCCCAACTATTACAGACTCAGGTTTTGTCACCTCATCTGGCAGAGCTCGGAGAAACTGAGCACATCTGGACCTGTGAGGTGAAAGGTGTAACCTTGTAAAGGCTAGAGTGGTTTTACAATAGGCTATGAATGAAGAAGCTGTGTGAGCAAGCCTGGAGCCATACCACTGTGATGTCAAATCTTGGAAGCAAAGCGGGGTCAGGCCTGGTTAGTACTTGGATGGGAGACTGCCTGGGAACACCAGGTGCTGTAGACGTGGAGAAGGACCCGGCAACCCACTCCCAAAAATTAATCCACCATTGAAAACCCTATGAATAGCAGAGAAGCACTGACAATAGTGTTTCGTCTGTTGTACATAGGGTGGCTATGAGTTGGATATGGACTTGACGGCACCTAACAACAACAACAGGTGTGAGCATGCCCTGGCACTGTATAATTAAGGTCTGGAAGGTCCTATGTCCTGTATATGTGCATAAGAATCACGGTGAAACTTCAGAGGTCCCTGCTGAGCAGATATGAAGAAGAACACAGACATTGTGACAAATGAAATGATGAATATGAGCTGTCATCTTTGGTAGCCACTTTCAGAGGGTGGAAGGTGATGGGCCCTGCAGTCTCTTGAACATCCCAGAAACACTGTGCCAGACATGGCCTTTTCCCCTCCAGCTCCTAAGTGAAGAAACCATGAAGTCCCAGTGGCTTGGCTCTACCAAGGAGCAACATGTCTGTTTGTGGCATCAAGGAGACCCCATATTTATAGCATTTGTAAGGAACAGGAACTTGCCATGACTGACAGGCAGGGACAGGAAGGGTGGCATTATACTGAGTTCACGTTTGTTCTCTACACACCAACCAGCCTTTTGAGCTTGGTTAGCAGCTTGAGAGGTTTAATGTGCATTATGTCATCAAATGTGTGGCGAAAGCCGGAAATCTCAGACATGTCTGGAGCTACCAGCTGCAGAGGCCAGAAGAGCTCTCTGTGGTAATGACATATTGACTGTGGCTTATGTACATTGTACCTGCTGTGCCTATGGTCTCTTTTGGAAACATAATAAATCTCTTACTCTGTTTACAACCAACTGGGAATACCACTTCTTTTAGGCCACCTGAACTGGCAGAAAAGTCAAACTCTGAAGGTCAAGAAATTTGTGGGGTTTTGTTTGTTTGTTTGTTTTTACTACTGAGAGCCGCATGCATGGTAGGCAAGTGCTCCACCACTGAGTTGCACCCTTAGCCTCTTTTTTTACTTTTTATTTTCGGATGGGGACTTGTGTGGGCTGCCTCAGGCCTCGAACTTGTGATCTGCCTGCCTTAGCTTCCTGAGTTGCTGGGATTACAGGCATGTACCATGGCACCAAGCAGAATATGTCTTTATAACAGAAAAATGTCAAGAAGTTACTGGACTGGATGCCTTCTGCACAGGCCTTTTGAGGGGATCCAAGAAACACAGGTCATCAAAGTTCATAGCACAACTCCAGGCACATAATATGTACTTACTACAAAATGTTTAATATGACCTAATTTCCTATAACATTTAAAATACAGTGAGCCAACAGCAGGGCTTTGGGCTTCTCAGAGGCTACTTTAGCACCTGGGTTTTCCATGTTTTATTACAGTCTGGCTAAATTTCTATCTGGGTCATGGTGATTTTGCCTAAGAGAATATAAATTAAATTCAGTAAGCCGCATGACCCAGGTTATCAACTACTTTATTAACATCGGGAGACATTACTCAGGCTGTGGCCGCCCCAGCTATAATTCTGCAATTTCATCTCCAGGGGTGGCCTGGCCTCCCTGGCATTGCTGCTCTGCCTGAATCATTGGGGTACATCTTTCCAGTGGCTGGGCAGTTCTCTCTCAGCTCAGTCACTCGCGTCTTTAACACAGATTTACTGGGGATTAGTGTTTTCAGTAATTTATCCCATTTCTGCTGTCACCGTGCTCACAAGCCCAGCCCCTGGTTAGACAGACGCAAACAGACCAAGGCTGAGGGACAACAAAGGTATAAGCCTGATCAGGCCTAAGACACCCAGCCCATTCCCTTCCTTTCGATCTTCACCTCACTTCAAGCCATTTATTGGAAGGGTCTGATCAGGACTGTAGGGCAGCAGTCTGCATGAGCTGAGGGGAGAAACTCCTGCCTCCCGACAGCTCTGAGGCAGGCCATCCCCAAAGACACTGATGCCTATACTCCGCTGATGACAAGCAGGGCAGACACTAACCTCCCACTCTGTGCTGGTGGTCTGTCACTTCAAGGAGCAGGTGCAGTCCAAGCTTCTACCCTCAAAGCAAGAGCAGATGGGATGTGGTGGCAAAGCCCTGGGCCACCAGGATCCTGACAGCATTTCCTGCATGCCTGGCCCTGTGCTGTGAGCAACTGTGTATCACACTAACCTCTTTTCACCTTTGCAACTGTTCTCTGAGGTGCCTAGTAGGGTTGCCTGAATTTTGTTGTGGTGGCTGGATGCTGTTTAGTTGGGTCCGACTCATAGTGACCCCCATAGGGTTTTCCACGGCTGATTGTCAAGGGATTGTTTTGGGGAGTGGTCTGCCATGTTCTTCTCCCATTGCCTGTACTTTACAGATGGAGAAACCGAGGCCCAGAGAGGTCATGTAACTTTCCCAAAGTCTTCTCACTATGAGTGCCCCAGCCGGGATATGGACCCAGGCTGTTAGACTAAAGTGTCCGTAACCTTTGCAGATGCACTCAAAGGGCATCATGGAATTGGCTAAGTCAGAGAGGTGAGAGATGTTTTTTAAAAATTTAAAAGCTGTCTCTCACCAGAGCCTCTGGACCAGACCCGCTGTTCTTGGCCAGGGTGCCCCTTCAGCGGACCCTGGTTTTCTAGGCTTCCTCCAAATAGGGTCCTGCCTCCTACAGACTTCCTGGGAGACAATGGTTAGTAAGGAGAGACAGGCTTCACAGAGTGGTAAAGCTGGGCTGAAATCCTCCTGTCTACCTGCAGCCCTGTGTTCGGATTATGGCACCGCCCCAGCTTTGGATTCTTCAGGTGTTAGTAACAGGGTTCACAGATACTTCAGAGTTATGAAGATTCCGTGTGTGCTGGGACACGCTTAGAAACCTTATAATTAAGAATACAACTGAACTTATCCTTATCAGGGTGTGAATGGCCATCCCCTCCAAGGATGCCTGAACTTTAATAACATAAATGGTGCTCGAATGAGTGGGATGAGTTTGTGATGCCAGAGGCTTAGGAGCCCCGCTACTTCCTCCTCCTGGGTGCCCGATGGGAGTGGTGCCCGTCAGCCCTCCGAGACACACTGGCCTCCATCTTGTTCTGGCTGCTCCTTCCTGCACTCTGGTCCTTTGCCTGGCGCAGCCCTGGGCACCCAGTGAATTGGAGTTTCATGGTACACAGGGATGGCTGGCACAGGAGGTGGGACCTGCATGTGGATGGGCAGAGCTCAAAACAGTAAGGCCTGTCATGCAGGGTGGGGAGGTGGGTGAAGAGGCTGCCAGGGCAGGAGCAGGGTCAGGACCCGGACTGGTGTAAACCAACGAAGGCCAGACCAGACTGAAAGGAGGCACACGTAATCGAACTGAGTTCTTGAAACAATCTGCACAGCACACTCTAATGCCCACGTAGAAGCAAGGGTGCCGAGGCTCAGGGAGAGGGGTGCCCTAGGGCGTGATTGTTAAATGGCAGAGCTCGGGGTAAAACCCACTGATAGTTTAATTCATCCATTCATACAATGGTTGGAATTTTCAGAACTTATTTCCATGCAGTTTGGTATAGTTTTGTCAGCTTTTGTAAAAGATTGGCACTTATAAAATTCTGTGTGAGTTTTGAACATTTTACACTTCCCGTGAGGATGAGGTATATGATGGAGACAGATTCCCCTGCACTAATTTTCAAGGAGAAAAGAAAACATGCACTTCAAGCAATAAAACTGGGTGTCTGGGAAAGTTTCCAGCTAGGAGATTTCCAGCAGGGCTTGAAAAAATGAGGTCCACTCTGCACTGTAACTGAGTGGGGGTGGGAAGGTGGCCCGTCCACATCCCGTCCTGTACCAGTTATCTCAGTGGACACAGAAAAGGAGGAATGGAGCCTGTGGATCCTCTATTTTTAAAGAGACAATGGTATACATATTTTTCCTACAAAAAACTCAAGAGTCCATAGTTGTCCCAGTCAGCACATTAGCAAAGTTAGACTGATCTAACTCCTGTGACTTCCAGGGTTTCCTAACCTCCACGGACACAGTCTGGTCTTGTTGAACATGTTCCCTTCAGTATTCTCCATTTGATGACACAGAGGTGGGGATTCTCAAGTTTCAGGGGGCAGAGGGAAGAATGAGATTCAAGAGAGGCACATGTGCGGCCATCCTCTTAGGAGGTGACAGCAGTTTCTGGTGTCTTGAGATGGAATGGCGTGGTTTATTCATTCATTTTGCAAATGTTTACTGACAGCCAGGGACTGTTGGGAGTCCTGGGGTCATGCAGCGAACAAAACGAAGGTCCTGTTGACAGGGGAAACAGACAACAATCAATCAACCAAAGGTAATTGGAAATGGGGGCTGCTTCCTAGGACAGAGGTGCAAGATGGCCTTTTTGAGAAGGTTGTCACAGAGTCATCTAAGCAAATACCAGAAGAAGTGAGCGAGAGAGAGAGAGAGAGAGAGAGAGAGAGAGAGAGAGAGAGAGAGAACCCTATGGCTGTCTGGAGGCAGTGTGCCCCAGGTGCACTGGATAAGTGCAAAGGCCCTGAGGCAGGAAAGTGTTTGGTGCACCTGACACCAGTCTGGGGAAGGTAAATAGAGGTGAGGTCAAAGAGTAGGGGGCAAGGGGCAGTGCAGATCCTGTGGGCCCTACAAGCCATGTTGACGGGACCTAGTACATTTACTACGTATGTTTGAGATGTCGGTTTGCCCTGGTATCTGGGGACACAAAGATGAACAAGTCATGTCCCCTGCCTTCCTGCAGCTTATGATCTAGCAAGGGTGACAGGCGGGGGTGGGGTGGGGAGATGTGTCCAGGCCCCACAGTACGTGCTGAGGCACATTTGGAGGGGACAAGGGCTCAGAAAAGGGCTTCAATGGAAGATGCCCTTTGAGCCCGCAGGAGTAGCTGTGAGACAGGCCGCAGGCCGGCTGTGTCCAGCACCCAGCTCTGTCCTCTTTCCCTCCTGGTCGAACCCTTTGATCTTGCTGAGCTTCTAATCCCCTGGGCATGAGAAAGGCATGACTTTTCTCTAAAGAGAAAATAAGGTTAGAGGTATGAAAATGCTTTGAAGATCATGAAGCCCTAGAAAGATGTAAAATACTGTTGCATCTCCCCGACTGCCCTCTGTGGCTGTGTGAGTGTGCACACGGGGCAAGGTGCAGGGGCTCCTCGCCCTGCTTCATGCACATCGTGGTTCTCAGTGGGGCCGCTGGAGACACTGCCCTGCAGCACTTGCTTCACTGGTTAGCTGGAATTGCTCAAAGGTGTGCCAACCTGTTCGCTTAGAGGGTCCTCACCTTCTCCACCTGAAGTGAAGCGCAGACCTGCCCATGCCCTCCAGGCCCACACAGGAGGCAGCCCCTGGGCCCAGGTGCTTTCACTTGCATGGCCATCCATCTGTGCTTGGGAGGCACGTGCTGTTCTATGTTCGCCAGTCTTGGCTCTGCCCTGAACTGCATTTCTCCGCTACAAAAGGCACTCCACCAGAGAAAGGGAAGAGTCTGCCCTCTCTGGAAAGAAGGTGCATCTGGGGAGTAGATTTCCATTGGTGCGTTGGCCAGGTCATCAGGTAAAACCAAGCACCCGCCATGATGAAGTGACAATGAGGTGTGAGCCCCACGCCCTCCCATGGAGTCCTTTCAGGAAGAAGGGCATTGTGTTTCCCCAGCTCCAAGTCTTGCCCACTGCATCCGCCACTGCCCTTTCTCCAACCACGGCTATGCTCCAGGAAGCCTACTGCCTTGGCTGGAAAGCCTCCTCTCCATTGCGGGAAGACACTAGCTGGGCTCAAGAACCTGAGCACTCTTTGGGCACCAAGGACTATCTGCATTTTTGCACCCTTTGTTTCTAATGGCACCACCCTGCCACCTGTGCTGGCTGAGGAGTATCCATATCCCCTGACTCCAACCTGGACTTCTGTCTTCCCATGGTCTCTTTCTTCTTTCTTTTGGAGTTTGGGAAACTCATGAGTAGGATTCCTATCTCCTTCTGCATTTAGCATCTTGTGGAGTGTGCGGTTGGCTGGTGGCACTCAATAAATACAACAGCAGATTCATAGGCTCCCGAACAGCATGCTTTCCTCTGCTCATTTAGACAATCGACCATTACAGCCTGGGCCTCCACATCACGCCCCCTCACCAGCACAGCGCTGTTTCTCTGATGGCCTCCTATCAGGAAGGACCCATTTACTCTCCTCTGAGAGGTGTGGCTCCTGGGCCTCCTCTTTGTTACAGTTCTCCAGGCATTTACTTCCCAGGGATGTGTGCTCTCATTAGCACAGACTGCTGCAGAGAAGGCAGGAAGTTGTTTGGCTCATGCAGGAAATGCATGTGGAAGGCACTGGAGGCCTGGTGGGTCTGGACGAGGGTGGACTTGACATCCCTGAGGGCTGTTACATGTTCTAAACCTTCCCCTTGGATGACCTGGGGCCCAGGGTTGGATGAACAGAGCACCTGGGAAAAGCACAGAGGTTGGGTCAAGTGGGGTCTGGAATGGGAAGCCCAGCAGAGCCGCACAGTACTGCTCTCCCTGCTGGGCTGGCTGAGGGTGAGCCAACTGGACACAAAGGTGGGGGGAGGGCTGCTGGGCATGGGATGCCAGGCCAGGCTAGCACTAGAGGAAAAGAGGCAGAGCTGGGGGTTTCCCAGAGGCCTCATGGACCCAACAGGAGAATTGCAGCTCCACCTCTAGAGGCTGGTGATAGAAAAGAAGGTGGAAGGAGGGAGCAGGTACAACTTGGACCCCTGTGGGGAGCCACAAGGAAGCAGATTCCACACTCACTAGAGCCCGCTGACAGGTGCAGAGGCTTGGTGGAGTGGCCTGTCTCCAACATGACAAGCTCCTTGCATAACACAGATACCTGGAGTTAGAACAGAGGGCAGTGGGACTCCATGGTCTCTGAGGTCCTCAGACCTCAAAGTCTGAAATCCTAGGGAATTTTTCACAAAGTCTACAGAAAGATAGCCATCTAATGTAGAACTTCAGCAAATTACATAGCAAATGAAAGAACCAGTAATCCCCCATCCTAAGGTTTCATGCCTTTGCAAGATAAGACATGGTAACAATTTTATAGTTAGAAAGAACCTGTTGGTCACCTAATCCAGGGGTTGGTAAACTATGGATTGCTGCCTGTTTTATGAATAAAGTTTTATTGGAACGTAACCACACCCATAATTTACACATTGTGTTTGTCTGTATTCATACTATACTGACAGAACTGAGAAGTTACTACAGAAATAAGATGGCCCATGAAGCTTTTAGAGAAAATACATTCATCTTTCCATCTAATCCAAGCCCTCACTTTACAGGTAAGGAAACTAAGACTGGAAGAATGAGGAGACTTACTGCAGGTGAGTGAGTTGGTGGATGAATTGGGACAAGAGCTACATGTGACACTCAGGCCTGTGTGTCTCTGCATCAGCTCACAGTGTCCCATCCCCAACTGCTCTACTGAGCAGCCCCTCTTCACATCATGCCATACTGTCATGCAGACATAGGGCCCAAGGGGCAGAAGGGAACAGACAGGCCCAACGTCACCCCATCTTTCTGCTCAGCACAGGATGGACCTCACCCTTGCAGGTTCTCACCCTCCAGAACCAGCTCCAAACTGCTGAGGCCTTGGAAGACAGACAGTAGTTCTGAGCGCTTTGCAGACGAAACTCATTTGACTCCGCAAGTCCCTCTCAGCATTAGCATTCACCTTCTGTCAGCCAACAAAAGGACACATTTACAACTGTCTGGAGTTCAACTCAAAAATCCTTTTCACAGGTTTCCAGGGAGATTACTCCAAGCAGCCCTGATGGGTTAAAACGATTTCAACACACCTAGCTGCCTCCAATTCCTTCAGTGGCATCTGCCACAAACAGCAAACACGAATGCCTGATATTTACCTTCCTCTGAAATGAGAGAATCCAAAGGAGATGATGCAAAGGGGAAAAATATAAGCCCTAGCTACCCACAGTCATATTCAGAGGAACAAGCAAGCAATCTGAGGCCCATGCTGGGCCGCTGCTTTCTGAGTGGGACATTTCCCAGAGCAACAAGAATCAATCAGACCTTCAAAATGCGCTACATTTACCCAGGAGAGCACACACTGAAAGCTGACCCCCACTTTAATCCTTCTCCCAGTGGCCCTCCTCAGGAGGCTGTTTTCTTCCCCCTTGCCAGGTATGATCCTTTGCATTGTCTGAGTTTCCACTCCTATTATGTATCTCTCTCGGACAGACAATGAATGGATAGTCACACAAGAGATTAAAGCACATCAGCAGTTTGGACAGGTGGGGCCAAGAGAACAAGGGACCTGTGTCCTAAGTGGCCACCTGGGATGCCCTGAGGCCTTGCCATGGTGATACATCGGACAAGTGTGTGGGCCACAGGGTTCCTGCCCTGCTCAGCAGCAGCTTAAATCTCAAGGGTGGCCTTCCAGCCTCAGGAGGAAAGCTAAGGCTGAGAGAGATGAGTCCAGAGGTCAGCTCTGCTGGGGGCTTGGCCAGTAATCTCCTGTTACTGAACGGCTGAGCTCAGCCCACTTCTCCCCACAGGTAGCTCTTCTCAGCTGAAAGAGGCGAAAACCAAGATGAATTGTGTTAGGCCCTAGGTGTGGTGCTGGGGGTCAAAGACAAATAAGGTACTGCCTTTACCTTTATTGAGTCTATCTGTGCCTGTTGCTGTGCCAGAAGCTTTACAGATGCCAGTTTAAAAAATCCTTACTCTGCCTCAAGGTCAGCATCATCATTCTTATTTTATACATGCAGCACTTGCCGGTCACAGAAGTCAAGTAACTGCTCCAAAGACACAGAGCAAGATGGGGATGGAGTGGGGCATTCCACCATACGGCACCGCCTCCAACACCCAGAGATCTTTTCCCATTTTTTCCCACTAGCGTTGCTGCCAGACTGTGCCTCCCCCCTCACCAGGGCCCTCAGCAGGCACAGATGCCTTCAATGTACTGCTCATCACGTGAAACCAGGGCACAAGGAAGCAGGGCAGAGGAAGGCAGAAGAGTGTCACTGGAGAACACCCTCGAGTGGTGGGGAGATACAATCATCTGTGCTGGTGTAAACCATATGGACTGACTGGTGTGGCTGCTGAGAGTGCCAAACACACAGACAATGGTTCCCTGGGTCCTGAGAGGTTCATGAGGGCCACCAAGGGGAAGATGGTAACAGCCAAGACACAAGACTCCAGCAGGATGGAGAAAGGGGGCAGATAAAGATGGGGTGCTAAGCTGTTTCCAACAGCAGGAGTGGGCAGTGAGCAGGGATCCCCACATGGACTGCCAGGGAGCTGGGGTGACTGCGTGGACACTCTAGGCAGGAGGAGCAGCTTGACTTCAGGAGCCCAGCCATACCTGCAAACACCACTTGGGTTATTCTTTATACCTGTTGCCAATCCTTTCCCTTCCGTTTATGGGGCCAAAGTGAGCAGCAGGAGGCAGGGAGCACACATTGTACATTTCCTGCCGGGTGTGGTTCCTAGGCTGTCAGCACAGAGGGGCCTCTGGTGATCTCATTGTTCATCAACATTATCAACATCAGGCCCATCATATGACTACTTATTTAAGAGTTAGAAATTTAGCCTATAAAGTGTCAGATAAAATACATGGTATTCTCCCACTTTGACAACTCTGTCTTCATATCTGGAAGAACAAATTCAAATTCCAGGTCTTGGAAGACCTGGACACGGGTCTTGGAAGCTCAAAGCTATTTAAGCAAGGAATTCTAGGGCCCTGATTACGACTGAAGAATGGTCTAGAAGGAGAGGTAAATGTGTGTCCTTCTGGCCTGTCAAAACTCTGAACTCTGTGGAAAGGGTCATAGGAGATGGCCAGAGCAGGGAGCTCTAAGGCAGGGTGCTCAGTGCAGGGTCTAAGAATGGTAGTGCTCTTTGCTAATACTCACTGAGCACCCTGTACTAATGTTGTTGTTGTTAGGTGCCGTCAAGTAGGTGTCCGACTCATAGTGACCCTATGTACTCAGGCCTTTTCTGTCTTCAAATGTCAGAAACCAACTTGAAAAAACTTAGGTTTTAAAAAATGGGTTTGTTGGCAGGGTGCTGGGAAAGTTCACAGTAGAGAAGGAAGACAGCGGCTCCTGTGAGCTCACGAGGGAAGACTGGGACCTCTCCATGGCTAAGGCAGAGGCCTTCTGTGGCCCAGAACTACTCCCTCCAGCATCCCATCAGGAGGGGCAAGGGCATTCTTCTGTCCCAGCTGTTGTAGTGGAAGGAACAAAAAATCCGGAGGCTCCAGCCTGGTCTTCCTCCAACTTGCTAGGTGATGTAGGGCACCATTTTTCTGGATGCCAGTATCCTTACTGAGACGGTCACCCCAACCTTACAGGACTGGGCAGATTAGATGAAATGATGCCTGTGCAAGAGCCTGAAAGGCTGACAGCTCCTCTTCACCTCCTACCTCTTCCCCAGCTTCCTGTAGCTGCAGCCACTAATAATCCATCTCAAGTCCTGTCCTGTTCCAGACAGTCAAGGTACGTACTGATCACCCCCATCCCAGTTACCACCAATCCAGTGGGGAGCTTGGCCCTGGGGTCAAGGGTTTATCTGGGACTGGGGGCACTGCACCCCTGTCCATCCCCCCACATGGTGCATCCAGCTTCCCCCTGGAGGACTCAGGATCTGATGCTCCATGTGCCCCAGCCTTGAGACGCCAGACTCTCTTTCTCACCAGCAGGGAATTACCGTGTGTAGTCACAGCTCTGTTTGAAGTGTTCGACACACAGAAGGTGCTCAACAAATGGACGTTGCTATTAGTTGTACAAGTAGACATGGAATTTGTTGCCACCAAAGATGTGTAGCCTCTTTCAACAGACAGTGAAGAAAGCCTTGGCGATGGAAAGAAAAAGGTAAGTTTAGTTCACAGATTTGTCTGGCCACAGCAGAGGATGCCAGCAAAAGAAGCACCAAGGTGAGAAAGGACACAGAGCACCTGAGGGAGACCTGAAGGCTCAGGCAGTGCCCAGATCAGACCTGCCCCGCAACATCCCTGGCTGTCAATTGGTGCACAGACTTATTGTGCAACAACAGTTGTTTTAATGAGTGTAAGATGCAGAGCCCCTGTATCAGATGAGGCATTCTGCTGCCTGATAGAGCAACCTGTGAAGCTGGCCTCAGTGGTATAAGCCTCATTGGAGGAGCAAAGGAAAATGCTTATGAAATAAGAGCCTAGGACACAGGAACTGAAAGAAATGTGGAAATTAAGGAACAGAAGAGCTAATCCTATAAAAGCAATTTTGCCACCCAAATTAGACCTATGAACAGGAGCTAAACTTCTTTCACTTTGCATTTTATCTTTTATTCCTGTTTTATTTAAACCTCAATTTACTTGTATTCAGTCATTCATTTATTTATTCCTCATCCATTTATTCTGCTCACTCTTCATTCACTTATTTTATTCATTTATTTCATTCCTCATTTAGTCCCCACTCCATGCAGGTCCTCATGAGCAGTGAAGAGGGGCAGAGAGAGCCTGTGGAAGGAGAAGGAAAGGAAGCACAGACCGAGGTAACTACCAGCAGGTGGCCAGTGCCCAGACTGACAGTCAGACACCTGGTTTTGGTCCCTGTCTACACTGCCCTCCCCTATGAAATTGGGGTTAATACCTGTGCCAGACCCACTCTGACAACAGAATGGGGTAAAGGAGGTGAAAATGCTTCATCAGTTGTAAAAAATCTACTGCCCGGAATCCAGGGTCCTCTGGTTACCAGATGGTGTCAACAGAGAAGGTTTTGTGGCTGGATCTCACTGCCAGTAGCCATAGCTAGAGCCCAGGGGACCAGGGCATTGGGCATCTCCTCCTACTTCCCACCAGAGTCCATGAGCAACAGGGGCCAGGGCAGGCCAGCCTTTGCCCTGGGGCAGACCCACTGACCCACAGGGCAGATAAACACCAGTGAGTAAGTGGGCTTGTGGGGTGGAAGACGATGGGTGTCCTGGGAGCCGTGACTGTGATTGTCCCTTCTTAGATGCACTGAAGGATCTGAACTTTAAATACATGGGACGTTGCAATGAAATAATAAAAAGGGCTGGGGAAGGTGAACCAAGGCTTGTGAGAAGAAGAATGGACTAAAGTTGGGTCACGGGCAGAGGGGACAGAAAGGGAAGGTGACGAAGAAGTTTCCTGGAAGGGCAGAAGCTTTTGGCTAGAACTCCAACCTGTTCACACCCTCCCAGGTCCAGGCTCTGGCTGGCTGGCTGGCTGTGTGCACAGTGGCAGGAAGCCCAGCTGTACCAGTTGAGTGCCTGGAGCCCTGCTGGGGGCACGGTCCGTGTCCATAGATTCAGAGCATCCCGATGTGTTGTTATAGCATACAGCATACGTTCCACACGCCACTCTGTGTCTGCTGCTCAGTTAAATCCAAAAGCTAAGTCTTTCTGCTAATGAAAAGGTGCCGTTCACAGGGTGGGAAGCTTTTCCTTTCCTTTCTTTCTTCCTGTATTCCCCTGCCACCTCCGCCACCGGATGCTATTTCTTGAGGGTAACATAAAGAGTACCTAAAAAGTGATAGACGGAATTGAGAAGCCCATCTCCGTAGAAAAAACAGAGCTCTGAGCAAAGGCTCAGGCACTTTCCCATCAGGAAGTGTGAGACCTTTCCAGCGGTGGATGTGGAAAAATCTGGGAAACCCTCCATTTTAATGCTTTTCCCTCACCCTCCTCCGGTGCTCCAAGTTCCTGACTCCTGGATCCTCTTCTTGTCTCCTGTTCTATTAATAGAAACCCTTTTCTCAGGGATGCAGGCTCTAAATCCTACTCACTTCTGCCTCCTCCCCTTCCTCCGCCCCTCACCAGCCCTGCTGCCTCTCCAGCACCTTCTTCTCCACTAGCCTGGTTCTTTGCAACCCCACTGCTATCACTCTACTCAGGCCTCTGTTACCTTGTACCTGGTCTCTCCTCACTCTGACCCACTCTGCTTCCTTAGACACAGCTCCATGGCTCAGAAACCGTCCAGGGCTCCCCACTGCTGATGACATTAAGGATAATGGGCAAAGCTGGCATTCGTAGCCTTCATGAACTGGCCAGTAGGTCTTATGCCCTGCTGCTTCTCATCCAGTCCTCTGCGTTGTCCACCCTGGACCACGCTGCCCTCTTGCCTCTACCACCATCAAGTATGCTGTCCCATCCCTGCCTGCTAAAATCCCACTCGAGACTCCTGGGGCCTCGCCCAGCCATCACCTCCTCCATGACACCTTTCCTCCCTTGCTACCTGAGCACCTCTTTCTGGTCCTGGGCGTGTACACTGTAATCTAGTCATTTCTGTGACTTACTGTTCCTCCCATGAGAATTTATCATCCACGGAACAGGCGCTGACACTTATTTCTGTGGCTCTTCACACATAGTAGATCTTAAATACATTAAAAGAGAGAAGCTTCCTTGAGTTGTTGCTTAAAAGCATGTGCAGGCCTCTCAGGTTACTTGCTGGGCCTTGCAGGGGTGAAAAAACTCATTCTTTCTGCTTCTCCATCAGTACAAATCAAGCTAGAGGAGGGTGGAAACCACTGGGATGCCTGTCTCCCCACTTATTTATTGTATCCTGATATTCCTGCGAGTTAATGATTGTACTGGCCTGGGATTCAGCTCAGTTGGTAGAGCACCACTCTGCAGTCTCTGAGGTTCCAGGTTCAATTCCCAGCACTGCAAAAATGGGAGAAGGATGTGGCAATCCACTCCAAGGCAATCCTGAAACAGTCAGCCATTGAAAACCCTATGAGAGTCCCTATGAGTCAGACACAACTAAAGAGCACCTAACAACAACAATGACGATGATTGCACTGGGGGCAGTTTTGCCTCCAGGGGACGCCTGGCTAAACTTTTGGTTGTCCCATCTGGGAGGTGCTACTTGCATGTAGCAGGGAGAGACCAGGAATGCCATTTGACACCTGAGAGAGAACCGGACAGCAGCCTCAACAAAGAACTTAACCAGGTGGAAATGTCAGTGCTGCTGCTGCTGAGAACCCTGAACTAATGCAAAACAGCCATCATTAACCTCACGATGGCACTGCAGAGGCACAAACAAGTGACATGTTCTCCCTGAGGTAACAGCTACTGAGGGACAGAAATAGGTCTAAACCCCAGGCACCGATCCCAGACCTGTGCCTTTTCTCCTAGGTTGCCTGTCCATCTGCATAATCAAATGTTGAGGCAGGAACTGAGGTGTGTCTGACCTGTCAAAGAATGCTGTCTTTATTAAGCTTGGTAGATGTCTAGGTGAGCACAGGCCAGAGGGCCAGGCAGGGGAACTTGGTCCACCAGCTCATACCTGAGGCACCCCTAGGTGTTTTGTATGTTGTTGAGCACCTCCAAATTAGATAAGACCATGGTGGGCTATGCCTGAAGCCTAGAGAATAACTAAGCCCCACCCTGGAGGCTGGGCAAGACTTCTCTAGGGTCCTGGGGTTGGGGGTCAAGCAAGGAAAACACCTCCCAACAGTGGGAACTGAGCCTCCCACAGAAGAGACTTTGCTGACACCAGAGAAAATGAAGGTCAGATCTCCTAGTGCAAAGAGCTGTGATGGAGCCTGGGAAGATGCCCATGGAGTGTAGACACCCTTGTGATGGAAACACCATCCTGGGAAATCCCACACCAAGCCTGCGGGACTGGACTGACTCAGAGAGCAGAGGGGGGCTTTCTGGCCCTGAGGAGGGCAGGCTTGAGAGACGAAGAGCAAAGTGGGCCCACACCCTGCAGCTTGCCATCCTCAGGAGAGAGGCAAGCTGGAGACAGGCTGGAAGGATGGGTGTGGAGTGAGACTGGGGGTCAGGAGCACTTCCTCAAGTGTCTGCAGGACAGCCATGGACATCTGTAGAAGGCTTACCTTCAGGAGCTCTGGTGGGCAGAAAGGGGATTCACAGCACTCTTGAGTTCAACCTAGGAGAATGAGAGCTATCTAAAATGACACCAAGTTCCATGTCCTTGGAGTTCAGGGTAAACTGGATGACCTCTAAGGGGCATGGAAGAAGTTCCTAATTGGAAACCTCCAACGTCCTGATAAGTTTTATATATATAAAAAAAGTGAGGTTCTGCAATGGGTTAACTGCAGGGCTACAGCTGAGGACCCCAGCTACCCTCTCTAGGGTGGCGGGGGACGTTCAGCTGAATGCAGAAGACCAGGTTTAAACTTCAGTGACAGCGCCATCCATGCCTTCCTCTCACTGGGTGGTTGACTTCAGCTGAGAAAGACTTCTGCTTCCCCTGAGGCCAAAGTCAGGAAGGGCATAAAATCTCATCAAAGCAGGATTCTCCAACTTAAAACATTTGCCAGCCAATGTCTCTTCGGTGTGAGCAACAGGCTGTGAGGACCACACATGTGTCAACTGTCACCTTGAAACAGGAGCTAGAGGACAGCATGCTCCGGGACACCCCACAAGGCTCTTGGGTAGTCTGGGGACTATGACATTCACATCGGTTTTTCCATCCTCTCTCTATTACTCAGAGGTGGTCCCAGCCTCTACTTCTCCCCAAAACTCATGACAGGAAGAACAGGACACACTGGGCTTAATGATCATTGTCCAAGTTCAAACTCCAGTGCTGCAACTCCAAAGTGTGACCCCAGCAAGTCATTTCACCTTTCCGTTGCAGTTTCCCCATGTGTAATGTGGGGACAGTAACAGTCCCTGCCTCTGTAGGGTGACTGCTGATTGAAGGAGGTGTTTGGGAAGGGCAAGAACCACGGGGTGTGCAGTGAGGGGCTGGTCAGGGTCAGCCATCACAATGAAGGATTTCCTCCTCCACCCCAGGATACCCCAGCAGGACCCCTCTGTCCCTCCACTTAACCATGGCTCTCTCTTGCACATCCCTCCACCTAATCAGATGAGATTCTCGTGCTCAGATTAATGTACAAAGTTCAAAAACCACCTGCCTCCAGTTCTTCTCAAAGCTGTGAAGTGATTTTGAAAAGCTGTACAGTACTTAGACCAACCATAAGACAGGAAACCCCAGCTCCAGGCCTGTCTCTGCCACTAACTAATTGCTTGACTAGTTCTCTTTCACCATCAGGCATCACTAAGCCCCTCCTGATTGGCTTTACTGACTCCAAAGAGAAGGAGGGGGATTAAGGTTGTGAAGGAAGCACCATGAAAGAGAGACTGTGTCCACCAGGTGAGCCAGTACGGTCAGCTCTGATGCTCACTGCTTATGGCTGGATAATCTGACTCCAGTTCCTACCCCTGCTCAGCAACTGGGCAGAACTGTTTTACAGTATCTGCTGGGTCCCCAAGATGGTGAGTGTGTAAGGGCGGTGTGCATGGCTGGGACTGTCTGATTCCCGCTCTATGGGGCCGGGCTCAGGTCATCAGCAGCATGGAGACTCTGTTGGGGACATGAAGCTTCCAACAAGGAGGGAAGGTGTGGGTGTTCATCAAACCAGCAGGGGCTCAGGGGCAACTGACTATGGGAAGGCACTTCGGCTCGCTCCTTTTCTTTGAGAGCAGGATTCCCACTAGAGGCTGTACCTGCTTCTTTTCAGCTTGGGTACAAGAGCTATTTGAATAGCTGTGGACCCTGACCCCACAGCAATGCCTGACTCTCCTAGTGAGGCCTCTTGTGTCCTTCCCCAAGAGCTGGTTAGGAGAACGCTGAGGAGAGAGGATGTCTGTTGACACCGTGTCATATTAGGTTTAGTGTCACACCTTCCAAAGATGGACTTTGTTGCTTTTAGGTCATCGAGTTGGGTCGGACTCATAGCAATCCTATGTACAACAGAACAAAACACTCCCGACACTGTGTCCGGCACTGTCAGTGCTTCTCTGCTATTCATACAGTTTTCAATGACTGATTGTTTTGGGAGTGAGCTGCCAGGTCCTTTTGCCATTTTTGCAGTGCTGGGGATCAAACCCAGGGCCTCAGAGAGCATAGACCAGCACTCTACCAACTGAGCTAAACCCCAGCAAAGATGGACCTTAGAGGTACAATTTCTTAAAAGAACCTGCAATATAAGACATCCACCAGCAGGGGCAGCAATATAAACCAAACTACAAGATGTGTGTTTTATTTTGGGGTTGTGCTTAAATTCCACAAATGTGTAACTATTTCCAACGATTTAGTAAAATACATGCAACTTTTAAACAATCTTTAAAGCTGAACAACCTTGAAAACAGAATAGATATAGTGTAGAACACTGAATCTGACTTTTATTGGTCAGGAATATATTCCAACACTAATCCAAGGCCCTGTTGGATGGAAGGGGTCTTCGTACAGCTGTGGCCTTCAGGATGCAAGCTGTGAACTTTCCTGGCCTACTTCCCTCAGTCATGCTTCCTTGTCCTAGGGCCACTCTCCAGGCACTTACCATTAGAATCACCCTACTTTGGAACTCCTGGAGCCTTTATCTAAACACCTTGACTTACTGAACTCTTTCTCTGTACTGGCAGCATGTCATTCTCTCCATGACCCCACAAATCCCATGTTCTCATCTCCATTTACCAATGGGAGATGGAGATTCAGCCAGTGACTGAACCACATCTGGACACAGATTTGCCGACTCCCACACCTTGGCCTTCCCCACTGTATGCCTCCCAAGGCTCAAAGAAAAGGAGTCCCGAGAGTGTCCCAGGCTGACCGGGGGCTCCTTTCACTGTCCCTACAATGTTCCTCCTCCTGTCTGAAGGAGGAAACACGCTACTTTATCCCTTTGGGGAAAAGACACAACAGCCCTCCCACCTGGCTGTTCTTTGATGCCACAGACTCCCTGAATGAGTGTACATACAACACTGATCGATCGACTTGCACCCTTGTATCGCCAGCAGGGGCTTGGAGGGCACTTAATCCTCCTCGTTCTCTTTGCACTCAGAAAAGCCAGGCAGGAGGGGCTTAGTGATGCCTAGATGGTGAACGAGAACTAGTCAAGCAATTAGTTAGTGGCAGAGACAGGCCTGGAGCTCGGGTTTCCTGTCTTATGGTTGGTTTAAGTACTGTACAGCTTTTCAAAATCACTCCACAGCTTTGAACAAGAGCCAAGAAAAAAAAAAAAGAAAGAAAAAGAAAGAAAAGTAGAAAGGAAGAAAGATAGATAGGCAGACAGACAGACAGATGGCAAAGTGCCCAAACTGGCTTAAACAGAGTGGAACATGTCTTACAAAAGCTCAGTAAGTGGGACCTGGAATCACACCTGACAGTGGCATCACCAGGGTCGTGACAGAATATGGCAAATACATCCATACTTTTTCTTTAGAGAACTTAGAAAGGTCCTCTGACTCCCCTTTCATAACCCAGTTTGTATCTGTCATCCATGTCTTTCTCTGAAGTCCATTCCTGGAATCTATTTATAACTTCAGCCCATACTGTTCCTGGAGTAACGGTTTTCACACCTTAGTAAATCTACAGCATAAAGTACTACTTTCTTCTATTTGACCTAAAACTATTGAGCTCTCTGGCTCTGCTCAGCAGGGCAGGATGAGAAGCTATTAACATCTTTCACATGAAGAATTATTCTTAAAGATGCTAATTAAGTCTACAATGAAAACAGGCGCAATACTGCACAAACACATTAGTTAGGCCAATTTTGAGGTTCCAAGTTCCCTGAAAAAGTCCAGTCCATTTCCAAGGGGCTGATGCTCCCCAGCTGACTTCAGTTAGAACCCACTGCATTAGTTTTCTTTGGATACCCGTATGGGGATGGATTATATCTGATCCAGAAGAAAAATGAAAAAGGAGAGACTGAGGGGGAGGGAATACATAAAATAAAGCTAAAGCACAACAGCAGTGACATCCTGAAAACAAATTCTTTTGTTTTCAAAGCCCAACACTCTGAAGACAATTTCTCTTTGGCCAAGGGGACACCGTGAATGACTAACCAATTCTAGTACCTAAAGTAGGTGGACGGAGTAGCAGGAGTCAGCAGCCTGATGAAGTCAGGCTTTGTTACCTGCATTCTTCTGGACCAAGACTATCAGGAGAGCCCATGTGTGTTTCACCAGCGGTAAGAAAAGCCCCCCTGTTTCCTGCTCACTCCAACAGCACTCCAACCTCACTCTGGAGGAGGAACCAGGCCAGAGGGAATTCCCAGTGGATCAGCTTCCACCATGGTCTCGGGGCTCTGGATCCCCTGCCCTGCCCAATGCAGGCTCAGGAACAGTGCACGTAACTCAACATCACGACTGTTAAGTGGGGAGGGGAAGCCAAAGCCCGGATGAGATTTGTCTTCTAACCAATCATTCTGTGTGACCTGCAGAGCGCATGCAAAGGCTAACAATCCAAGGTATTTTGCAGTCAGTATAGACAAAAACTATTTTCCAAAGCTGGTGTTTGATACATCAAGAGGTGTAGTCTGCTAAAACCTAGGGATTTCTGCAGTCTCAGGACCTAACAGAAGGAATGTAGAAATGTGGCGAGCCTTTCTTCAAACACTTTTTTACAAGGGGACTTAGCACGCACCATTACTCTCAGCGTGCTAAGTACAGTGTCCACCAATAATTTGCCTGTCTCTGGGAACAGCTAGGAACTAGCCCAGGACACTGAGGATGTAACTGCAAAGGCTGTAAGAATTCTGATGCAGGCAGGGAAACTTAGTAAGAGTTCAGTCTTTCAGCTATGCCTGAGTTCACAGCATGCCTTTTCCCAAGAAGTGCCAAGTGCTTTAAAGATGACACGTTAGCCTTCCAGAGCCTGGTAATGGAAAGCCAGAGCCCAAGGGGACGTGGGTGAGGGCTGGGAAAGCTGACTCCTAGCTCTGTGCTGGCTTCCCTGAGCAGATCAGCAGCATGGGTCATAGGACAGCTGTGCCCAGATGCCTCGGCCCTCTGCCCACTCAGCTGCTGCTGCCCCTGCCAACTCTCACACCCAGAGTTGTTACCAACCAGGACCCTTCTCTCTCTACGGAAGCATCACTTCACTGGTGAGCACAGCAAAGAAGGAAGGAGCCAAAGAGGAGATAAGCAAGTGAAGGAACAGGAAGATCTGCCGGAAAAAACAAGAGTGCAGTGAACTCATGGGAGGTAGCATCACGTGACAAAAAAATCCACCTTTCTCCGAGGGTCAAGCTACCTGGGCTCGGATGGGCAGTGCATCTGATGAAGAGCAGGTGTGGTAACAGGGCAGCTGCTGATGGCCCACTGTCAAGACTCTTGCCCAGTCCCTGGGAGGGCAGAGGACGCAGATGCCTGGCAGGGAGTTCCAGTTCCTGTGTCAGCACAGGGCTTGGCACAGACTGGGCACGTGGGGAAGTCAGCCGAGTGAGTGCCCTGCCCTATCCTGTGTAGTTTAAAAAAATGCTTGCTCACCTCATCCACTGCTCGTAACCTCTGTGTACACACATGGAAACCATGCTGGTAATGGATGGGAAAGAAGCTTCATCCCAGATCTTCTCTAGACCAGTCTGTCACTTTTCTTTTCTTTTCTTTCTTTTTTTTTCCTGTTGTCCTGGGGGTTGAACCCAGGGCCTTGCACTTGCATACTTTGCAAGTGCCGGACCACTGAGCTGCACCCCAGCCCTTTTTTTTTTTACTGTTTTTGAGACAGGGTCTCGCTAAGTTACAAAGACTGCCTCTGGTCTTGAACTTGTGATCCTCCTGCCTCTGCCTCCCAAGCCGATGGGATTACAGGCATGCACCACTGCACCCGGCAGTCTGTCACTTTTCTATTGATCTATAGGCAGGGAATGTTCCAGTGTGACCTAGGGAGAGCATGAGGCTGAAAAGGAAGAGACTGGCTTTCTAGACCCAGACTTTAGATGGAAAAGAACTTGGTCAGCTAGCCGAGGGATGGCAAGACATTGCATTTCATGAAAGAGCTGATTTTCAGCAGGGGCTGCTGGCTCCCGGAAGTGCTATACTGGGGACTCGGGGGTCCTATCTGTCTCAGTGGGAGAATACGAGGTGACCAATGATCTATGTCTGTCACTGGCATGGAAAGAATTAGTGAGATCAAAGATGTCACCTATTTGCAACATTTTATTTTTCTGGTCCAACTTTTTTTTCTTTTTTTTTCAGTACTGGAGATGCTCAGCCCAGGGTCTGGCACATGCTAGGCAAGCATTCTACCACCAAGTTGTACCCTCAACCCATTTTTAATTCTTTTTAAATTTTGAGACAGGGTCTTATTAAGTTGCACAGGCTGTCTCTGGCCTGGCACTTATAATCCCCCTGCCTCAGTCTCCCAAGTTGCTGGGATTACAGGTGTGCACCATAGTGTCCAGTTCAATCTACTTTGTAGGTAATAAAATTAAGTATCAGAAAACCAATGTATTCTAAGTCACATAGCTGGACATCAGTGGAGATGAACTTTGAATCCACAGCTCTGGATAAATCCAGTAGTTTTCCACTTTATCATGCCATCCTGGTCCAAATACTAGTTACATCTCTCTAAAGATGAATACATGAACTCTTTGTGACTCAGTTTCCTCACTTGCAGATTAGAGGGAGTAATTCCTATTATCTATCTTACAGAACTGCTGACAAATAAAATGCCTGAATCCCAGAACTTTGGCTTCCTAGGCCCATGTCCTTGCTACTGCACCAGGATGTCATCAACAGACGGGAAAGCAATGAAGAACACACACAGCCCTACAAAACGCACAGCATCCCAGGATAACTGGGGCCCGAGATTCTGCCCCACACCTGCAGGCTCCCCCTCCACATCTCACACAAAATCCCAGGGGGGAAATCAAGGCTAACAGCAGAGGCAAACCCTAGACCCCTGGAGGCAGCTGGTCCCAGGTATGTGTCAGGCCAGAGTATGGCTGGAGGTGAAGAAAGGATGGCTGTCCTCTTCTATTGCTCTTATCCTCTCATTCCTGAAACAGACTGGACATTCCAGACTGTTCAATGAGCATGAACTTGTGATTGGAACCTGGACGTTGGACTTAAACTCCTACTGCCTCAGAGAAGAGGCTGATAGCAGTAGGGGCTAACGGGGAGCTAGGCCAGGATCTTGGGGTCTCCAGCAGGTGGTTCCCTTCCGGTCCATCTCCCACTTCTGCCCCCTCGCTTTCCTATCAGAAGCCCCATCTCCACCCACCTGCCCTCTGTCTCCACCTTCCTTTCTCCTAATTCACTTCCGTTCATTCTTCAACCAAGCTGCCCCACCCCTGTGGGCTCTGTCTTTGGTTTCAGTATCAGAGTGCCCTCAAAAAAGGCAGCCCCGACCTGACAACGCACACTGTTTAAAGCACTATTTCTTCCATAAAAAGACAGGCCACTGTGTCTACTTTGATGTTTTCATAGTTGTTGTTGTTGTTAGGTGCCATCAAGTCAGGGCCGACTCATAGTGACCCTCATAGGGTTTTCAATGGCTGGTTGCTTTCGCAAGTGGATTGCCACATCCTTCTCTCACTTTTTTTGCAGCGCTGGTAATCGAACCTAGGTCCTCAGAAAGTGCAGAGCAGCACAGAGATCATGATTTCGGCTAGATGTGTTAGAACACAGAGATCATTCACCTTAACTAGCTTTAGACTCAAAATTGTAAGGCTAAAAGGAACTAGGGTCATTTAGTCTAACCAGACATCAGAAGTAGATCCTAAGTACTCAATGTGTCCTCAAACATTGTTATAGTTTGGATTGTGAAATGTAACCCAAAGACTCGCATATTGAAGGCTTGATTCCTAATGCAGCAAAGTTCAAAGGTGATCAGATCACAAGGGTGTCAACCTCATCAATGGATTAAGCAATAGCGGAATGGCTATTAGGAGGTGTGGTCTAGTTGGAATGCATCTCTGGGAGCGTGCCCTTCAGGGGCGTATCTTCTCTCTGGGTCCTTTCCCCCTCTGCTCCCTAGCTGCCATGTGGTGAGCCGCTGCCTCCACCACGAGCTCTCCCCACCATGATGTCCTGACTCGCCTCGACTGGAATCTCTGAAACCGAGAGTCAAAGTTCATCTTTCCTCCCATAAGCTGATTTTCTCAGGTATTCTGTCACAGTGATGCAGTGTTAACAGAGAAAACAGGTGCCAGCGATGGGTGGCTGCTGTGACATTACCTGAAAACACAGTTTGAAAGCTTAAAATACTAAATATTGTAAGGAAAGCTAAATAGGTGATTCCAGTGGACCTCAGAAGACTAGAACACAATGGAACGTGGACAGTAAAGGCTGTGCTCATGAGGTTTCAGACTGGAACTGTACTAGTGGCCATTTGTATTACATTCTGGAAAAGAATGTATCTACATTTTGCCTGTGTCCTGTGACTTTGTGGGAGGCTGAATTTTAAAATGATGGGCTAGTCTGATGGAGGAAATTCCAGGACAGCACAATATTCGGCCTGTGGCATTAGTAATGCTTGCTGCTTTTAACTAGATTTACAGTGAGAAGTGGGAGCAAAAGACAGAGAAGAACAAGACAAAAAACTTGTAGTGTGGCCAAAGAAGACACACTTGTAAAGCTGGGGCCAAAGGTAAGAAAGACACCTGGAGAGTATGTCCACAATGGGCCAAACCCAAGGCTCCTTTTAAAGATTTTGCTTAAGAAGAGAGTGCCACAGTGCCCTCCTTTCACAAGGCAGCTGGGCAGCAGTTTCTCCAGGATTTATTTCATCATGTTTAGCCGTCCAGGTACTCAGAGGCTACTGCAGCCACGGTCCACGTGGGCCCAGCAACTGGTTGAGCTGGTGAACTTTGGTGTCATTCAACTGACGCTGGTTTTGCAGGCATCCAGAATCCAACAGTCATGGGATCATGGGAACTTCCACCAAGGTCTCAAAGGCAGGCCTAGATGGCAGGCAATGTGGGAAAAGGTTGTAATTCCTGAGGGCGGCCCGAGGGGTGATGCATGAGGCTATGGGGCAAGCCGAAGCTGCAGTGCAGGCTGCAGGAAGTCAGAGATGGCTGGAGTGTACTGTGTCTGCTGCAGAAAGCCAGTCAGAGAATGGATGTGTGGGCTACAGCCAGTAAGGACACGAGGCAGGGCTAACGGAGCCCTTCAAAGCTCACATCTCACCCACGCGTGGGAAACATCTGCATGTTTAATGTTTGCCCTGCTGCGTCTTGGTCTTTCTTGGGTCCCCTTCCTCCTTGCTCCTTTCTTATTCCTCCCTTTTGGAAACATTGGATGTATATAATTTGCTTTTTGAGTTTTACAGGGGGTTCAGCTAAGATTTGCCTTGGTCTCTGAAGAGGCTTTGGACTTATACTTCTGAGAAATGCTGGAACTGCTAAGCCTTTGGGGACTCTTGGAGAGGGACTGAATGCAAAATAGACTGAATGTATTTTGCATGATGTGATAGACATGAGCCTTGGAGGCCAAGGGCAGAAGGTCATGGTTTCAGTAGGAAATGGTCCCCAAAGGCTCACACATTGAAGGCTTGACCCTGATGCAGCAATGTTCAGGGATGGGGCCTTGAGAGGTGACTGGATCACGAGGGCTCTGACGTCCTCGAGGATTGATCTGTGCGGATGCGTTCACAGCTAGATGGGCTAATGGGAGGTGTGGTTTAGCTGGAGGAAGCAGGTCACTGGTGGGTGTCTCTGAGGGGTTTATCTGGCCCCTGCCCCACCCCAGCTGCTCTGAGATGAGCATCGGCCTCCACACAAGCTTTCTCCACCATGGTGTTCTGCCTTGCCAAGATGATCCTCCCACCTTCAAGTCGGTGTCCTCAAGCATTTTCAATCCACCACAGGAAGCCCACGGACATTGAGAGCTCCGCCTCTTGCTGGCAGCTCATGTTGAGGGTTTGTAAAACTCCTACCAGGTGGATTCACTTTGATTTTGAGTTATGTCTGTTTTTAGAATGTAAACTCCACAAGGGTAAGATTTGCAGCGGACTTCCTCGTTTCCACCTCCTTATTCCCTCAGATGGTGCCAGGCATACAGCAGCCACTCAGAAAAACATTTGAGTGGATTAATAATAGGTTTTGTTTACAGTCCTTGGAACCTTCAAAAGAATCTAAACCTTTTTGTCTTCTACATGTCAGCCCTCCAAATAATTCAAGACAGCTGTCACTGAATTGTCTCCCTCCCAGACAAAACATTTTCAGTTCCCTGAACATTATGTGAGAATGTCCAGACCCTTTGCCTTCTTGGGTATTCCCTGAGGGTGCTCTGGAATCAGAGCAGCAGGGGACACTAGCGATTGTTTTAGCCAACTCTAATTTGCAGAGAAGATGGAGTCCAGCAGCTTTGTTAGAAGGAGCAGCCTGAAGGCTGGGCGAAGGGTTATTCAGTAGGAGATGGGCCACGTCAGAAGCATCAGAAGCAGCTGAGATAAGCTCTGTGAAGCAGAGAATCTGTAGGTAAAACAAACCCCAGACCAGTGTATTTCCCATCTTGATGCTGTCCCTATGTGGAGGAGAATTCTAAAACCATCATATCCGCTAGAGCTTTACATACACATAGACACACACACACTCTGGCTTTGTTTTCTATGCTGGAGATGGAACTTGGAGCCCTGGGCATGCTTAGCATATGCTCCACCACTGAGGTACACCCACAGCCCGCACTCGGATTCTGCATTCATACAACAAGCATTGAGAAGGTGCACTAGGAACTGCTCTGGACTTTGGGAATTCAGAATTGAAAAAAGGAAAAGTCTCTTCACACACTTGACACTTAAGAGTCTAATGGAGATGCCCAAGTGGATAATTACAATTCTACAAAATGGCCACAGTAACATAAAGGTGAGAGGGAGCAGAGGAAGAGAACAAGCTTCTAAGTCAGTCTCAGGGAGGCAGACAAGGCCTCCTGGAGGAGGAGGCAGCATCTGACCACCAACAAGACCGCATCTGCCTGATATGAGTTTGTTACTGGCTTTCACTTGAATCCTGGCACATATCTGGTGTATAGGTGGCAGGGGAGGCTGCAGGTAGATGGGTGAATCCCAAGGGCTTCTCTTCCTTCCAACATTGTCAGCCAGGTCTGTGTTGCCTCAAGCATAGCACAGGATGGTCTTTCATGCAAAGAATTGAGATGCTCTATGAGGGTTACTCTGTTACTTCCTCATGACAGGTCAGTTTGCGCTGACCTGTTTTAGGGTGGAAGGGGATGGATTCTCCTGGATGGACTCTCACTGTGGCGGCTCCCATGTCACTTACCACTACCAGGGGCCCCTGGATGTGGAAGGTGATGAAAGCCAGGCAGCATGAGGTGGGTGGAAGGGGGTTTCTGCAGAGCTTTTGAGAAGACTGCACTCAGAAAGCAGAAAAGAGAGTCAAGAGCACACGGGCTTCTGAAGCCCCCGGCAGGGCAGGGCTGGACTTCTCTAAGTTGGAAGAGAACCTTTTAAGGTATAGCTTGAACATTGCCCTCTACCTCTGCCAGCCTACCCACAGGCAGGTGGCCTGTTCATTTTTCCCTATAGGCTGTTCCACTGCCAACCTGTGGAACGTCTCTGCTGCCTGGGAGTGAGAAGGCAGGTTGAGCTTACAGTCAGAGCCAGCCCCAGTATGCCAGCACCTTGGAACTGCAGACACTTCCAGGGGTTAGGAACAGGGATTAGAAACCTGGGAAGCCCAGCAGCAGCCTTACTGAGCTCCAGGCTGTCAGGAGACACCACTAATAAATCTGAAACTTGACTTCTTCACAGAGCCAGAGCGGGAGAGGGACCATCACCAGTGTGAGAGGGAGATGAGACTGATCTGCAGGCTTCTGACTTGCGAGCTGAGTAAGTTGTCACAGTGGGCCTCAGTTTCCTTTATTGCAAGTGTGTGTGGGAGGTAAGTGGCTGATTACTGTAAACACAGTGTGGTCTCTAAGAAAAGCTTAATGATAAAACAATGAAAAAGCCTTTCTTGGGGGCATGATCTGTATCACTGTGATCACTGGTTTCCCACTGGAGAGGAAGTCCCTTGAAGTTTATACAATGGCTTCTCATAATTCTTAAAACTCTTAAAATGGCCCTGTGAGGCAGGTATTACTATAATGCATCCATTTTTCAGATGGGCTAGGGTTTAGTTCAGTTGGCAGAATGCTGATCTGTTCTCTCTGAGGCCCCAGGTTCCATCCCCAGCACCATAAAAAATGAGAGAAGAACCTGGCAGCCCACTCCCAAAACAATTTCGAAACAATAAGCCATTGAAAACCATATGAATAGCATAGAACCACTGACCTAGTGCTGGGCATGGCATAGCATCTGGAGTGTTGCTCTGTTATATGTAGGTCACTATGAGTTGGACCCAACTTGGCCGCACCTAACAACAACATTTTTCAGATGGAGAGCACATTTACGGTCCAGAGCAAACAGACAACTTGCTGAGCTCATAGCTAACCAACAGACTGAATGTGACTGCAATCTAGGCTTTGGACAACAGAGCCTCTGTAGGCAAAAGTAGCTGAATTAGAGGGGCAGGAAGTGTTTACAGATGTGTGTCTAATATGTCAGGAATGCTCCCAGCATTGAAGGCCAAGCCAGGAACAGGCATGACACTCACAAAGGGTGTACCTGCCATGACCCACCCAGGATGTGTGAAGCGCCTACTAGGGGCGAGAGGCTGTGCTAGGGACTAAGGACAGGGGCCACAGCTCTGATATGCATCCCCATGATCTCCAGTGAGAGAAACAAGTCAACACGTGATTCTGTCACAGTGAGAGGAATGGTCGGCTGGACAGGCTGACACCAGGCACATTGGAGGTCTGGGGATGTGAAGATCTCATGAGTTTTCCTCCAGTCACATGGAGTGAGATATTCTTCTCTCCACAGATCCTAGCCACACAGATCACCAACCAATTAATGGGAGAGTAGAATATTCCTCCTTGTGAATTTCCAGCTTTGGAAGTGATTCATCTAAGGTTGCCTTTCTTAAAGCTACTGTAATTGTTTACTATGTGCTGGGAGTGGGGCCTGTAACAGGTACTCAATAAATATTTGTTAAACTAATAAACGTTGTTTTGTTAGGTGCTGTCGAGTCATGTCTGACTCATGGTGACCCTCATAGGATTTTCAATGGCTGATTTTTTCAGGATTGCCTGAGGAGTGGATTGCCACGTCCTTAAAAAACACTTGCAAGGCAGGTATGTTTACCCCATTTTACAGGAACAGAAAGTGCTTTCCAGCATGGAGGAGATGGGAGGTGCACATCCAAGTGGGAGAGGGCAGCGTGACTGACACATACATGGCAACCACCTCTGATTGTCCTGGCCACTACCCCATGCACAGTTTGTGACAGCTTGCATTGTCTTCTGCATGCATGTGGCAGGGCAATGCGGTGCATGCCAGGCACTCATGACATGCCGTGGACCTGGAGGAGGGACACTGCTCTGGTGGGACGGTGTGGAGAAGGGGAGCAGAGGCAGGCAGGTGCTAGCTGGTCCTGCACAGCCTGTCCCAGCAGCACATGCCAGCTGTGAGAGGCCACGGGATTCCTTGCCCTGATCAGAGTTCCTTACCGCTCACAGCCTGGCCGTGAGGGTGTGTGGCAGAGTGGTGACCAGCCCTGCTCGGATCTGAGGCATGTCTGCACGGAAGGGCACAGCTGCCTTGCGCAGGTGTACACCCAGGTGGCGACCAGCAAACACTGTTCAGTGGAAAATAATTGCTAGGGGTTGAGGGGATCAGTCTGCATTACAGGATGTTCTAGGTCTCGGACAACTCAGGTCTACTGCAGGTGGGACTCCGGCCTTACAAGTCCACTTCCAAACTGGATTTTCTCAGATGCCTGGGTCTTATGGGTGACAGCTGCCACCCAGGCCTGGGAAGGCTGCACAGCCAAAGCTGGCACACAGGGCAGCGGCAGGGGCCTCACATCCACTGGGAGGCTGGAGCACTGGGCATGAATTTGTCTGGTAACTGCCCCTCCCCTTGAAGGACTTGGGGTCTAGAAAACAGGGAGACCTTTTCAATTTGAAGATGGATCAGAAAACAAAAAACCTGGCTTCATGATTTAAGGAATTATTATCATTACTTTTTTGGGGGGTGTATACATACTTTATATATAATATGTTATATGTATGCTATATGCTGTGTATATATACACTATACATGTTATATATGCTATATGCTATGTGTGTATATACACTATATATGTTAGATATAATGCTATATGCTGTGTGTGCATGTATATATACACTATATAACATATATGTATGCTATATGCTATGTGTGTATGCCTGTATATATACACTATATATAACATGTTATATGTATGCTATATGCTGTGTGTGCATGTATATACACTATTAACATGTTATATGTATGCTATATGCTGTGTGTGCATGTATATACACTATATAACATGTTATATATATGCAATATGCTATGTGTATGTATATGCACTATATATACACCATATGTTATATGTATGTTATATGCTGTGTGTGTGTGTGTGTGTGTGTGTACATGTTCTCCTCAACCAGATTATAAATTCCTCCAGGGTGGAGCTTGGTCTTCTAGGCCTCAAATCCCACAGCTGTAGCACACAGAAGGTTATTGAGTCCACGTTTATGGATGTGGTACTGGAGGCTTGCTGCTTATGGAATGATGTATGGGCCACTGGCTGCAAGAGGTGGGCTAGTCTTAAAATCCACTGAATACCACAGTGCCAGGAAGATGGATGGACTAAGGGGTTTGGCCAAAAAGTAACTGCTCCTGCCCTGTGCCAGGCAGTGGGACAGGCTCCAGGCTTCAACCTGAATAGCACATGGTTTCTCAGTTTCAGAGGCAGATGGGGTTTGGTCAATGGTACAGCTGTATGAGAGGGCACACAGCCCAGTGGTTCAAGGGTGGACTTTGGGAGCCAGATCATTTGGGTTTCGGTTTCCACTCTTAAAAGCTGTGAGACCTTCGGCAAATCACTGTTTCTCTATGTCTTGGTCTCCCTACCTAGGAAGGGTCACACTAGCAAGAGTACTCAGCACAGGCGCTGTCGTGAGGATCTAAGGAATCAAGACAGGAACCACCCGGGAACACAAATGTTAGCTACTCATACGTCGCAGAGGCCCCTAAGGCAGATGGCGAGAGTGCCCCAGAGGCTCTCTGGGGAGAGGCACAGATGTCTGCTGGTGGAGAGGGTGACCTCAGCTTGGGCACAGCCTGAGCAAGGGTATGGAGGTGTCATGGCCAGGAGCTGCAGGTCATACATGTGGTCTGGACCAGACACTAGGGTGGCAGGCAGGTTAGAGATGTCTCTGAGGCTTAACATTTAAGGGCACAGGGAACCTTGGGAGGCTTTCAGTGGTGTGTGGGGGTTGGGGTATGACTGGATTTGTATTCTGACATGCCTGCTCTGCTGTGGTGCAGGGGAAGAGAGTAGGGTTAGGAGCAGGGAGGTTCCCCCTAAGGCAGAGGATGGGGGAGTAGAGGATAGGTCTGAGAAAGACCAGGAGGTTCAACATCAGGACAGGCACGTGCTAAAACTCCACCACCACCAGTAACGTGCACTGAGCCCCGAACCCCATGCCTGGTCTGTGCCCCACACAGCCACACGAGCATCTCATACAATCCTCACCCCAACTCTAGGAGCCTCGGTGTGTGGGGAGGGGCTGGGGGCCTGTGGAGCTGAAACCCAGATGGGGCACAACCTGTTCATTCTGTGATGAAAGTAAAAGAGGAAGGCAGCTTTATTAATGAGTCAGTAGGGATGAAGCAGCCAGACAGCTGACAGAGGCGGAGAGCAAGCCCTGGCTCAAACAAACCGCTCCAGGAAGCAGGTTTTCATGGACTGGAGAGACTGGTGCACGCTCACCTGTAATTGTTTAGGAATCAAATGCCCAGATTCAAAATCGCCCAATAGTCTGTCCCTGCGCAGCGTCTCCACAGATCTGTCCTGGGCCTCTGGTGGAAGAGAGCTGTGCTAAGGGAGAGGTCTAGGAATGGGTCCGATCCTCCTTATGAATGATCGAAATGTGGCTGTCACAGGAATGGGATCAACAGATGGCAGTAAACATGAGGAAGTGAGAGAGATAGATTTAAACCCAGATGCCCTGGAACCCTTAGGCTGCTCCTGTGCAAGGGAGACCCATGAATGTGAGCCATTCCCGAAAGGCTGAGCTCTGTGCCGTGCCGACAGGTCCCTCCAAAGGTGGGAGGCACAGAGAGGAAGGGGGAGGCTGACTGTCCTGGAGATGGAGCAGAAAGGATGGGAGAGCAATGGGGAGGGCAGAGAGGGGAGCACAGAGCGGTCCCCATTCATCTTCAAGGGAGCTGGCTCCCAACAGACAGGGAGTGGGTGGCTGTTTATCTCTCAAACCTCAGCTGTTTTCTTCAGCAACTAACTTTCTTCAGGGCAAGATCTTCAGCTGCGGTGGGTTAGGGAAGGGGAGCACAGCAACACCCTAGAGCCCTCAAGAAGAGGCCCCGTCCTGCCTTTCTTCATGGGCCCTGCCTTGCTTCACTCAGCAGCTCCTCTGTGAGCTCATTTATCTTTCCATAAAACTGGCAGCCGCTGCACTTGCCCTGTTTGCAAAATGAAGCAGCTTTGGGTATCTTCGAAAAAACCAGAGGGGGAGTGGGCTTTGGGGGAACACACCACCACCTTTAGACTTGACTTTCATTTTCAAGGCACATATCAGCCCCCAGTTCCTTGACTCTCAAACTGTGCCAAAGACAGGTGGGTTGTTGTTGTTGTTAGATGCCGTCGAGTCGGTATCCAACTCATAGCGACCCTCATAGGGTTTTCAATGGCTGACTGTTTCGGGATTGCCTTGGGAGTGGATTGCCAGGTCCTTCTCCCATTTTTGCAGTGCGGGGAATTGAACTTGGGACCTCAGAGACTGCAGTGCAGTGCTCTACCAACTGAGCTAAATCCCAGCCCAAGACAGGTGGGAGGAAGGGGAAATGCCCTCCACCAAGAGCGAGGCCATTCTAGTCATAGCGAAGGACAGGCCACCTGGATGGCCCAGGGACACGAAAACTGATCCCCTCTCTGCACCACAGACTCAGGAAGCCAAGGGCTGCGAGAGCCCTCATCCCTGCCTCAGCCTCTTCTCACTGGCATTCAAGCTGCTTTCATCAAGCTCATCTCTGGAGAGAGGCCCCTAAACAAGGCACCAAGGCAGGAGTTCACACTTCCCCTGTCCCCTTCTCTGCCCAAACCTGGCCTTCCAGGGCACCCTGCAGGGTTGTGCTTGACACCATCAAGGCACTGGTGCTCTGCCTGTCCTTCTAACAGGAAGACTGCTCCATGGGCAACAGAGGCCGGGGAGGTGTGCAGAGTGGAGGACATATGCTGGCCTCTGGGTTGTGTGAAAGAGGGGCAGGGATGAGTCAGATGTTTGCCCAAATTCCCTTCCAGCTGCTCTAAGAGAGGCTACAATGAAGTATCTTAGCAAAAGTCAGTAAAACGTCCAGGCTTGGATCTATACTCTACACTCAAAGACAAGCTGAAGATAGACATATTTTTGACCACCAAATGGGACCTACTCATTCCAGCTTTCCAAACAAAAGGTGGCAAACACTTTTTGCTGTTGGCTGTACACTAAGCCAGTGCTCAAATTTAGAACCCAATGGCCAGCAGAATGGTAATAAGAACTAGGAGTGGACAGCGAGTCAAAAAGAACTTTTGTAGTCTTTTTTTCTGCTCCTTTTGGCCTTAGACAAATCACATAAGTTCTCAGAGCCTTAGTTTCTCCATGAGAAAAAGAGAGATGATACGTTCTCTGCCTTCTTCACATAGCCACTGTGAAGAGCAAAATAAATTCTGCAAATGAAAGCACTTTGTAAGCATCTACTACCTGCATGAACAATGCTTATCAGGGTGATGTGGCAGGTCCAGAATCTTCCCTGAGGACAGTTCAATGGACTGATGTTTCAGGAGTTTATTGCTATCATTTTTTGCAAAGGCTTTTGACCCCTCAAGAGCCAATTTCTACTCTTTATTCAGCGTTTTATGGCACTTCGGCCCCAAAGCCTTTGATTTATCTACTTCTGAATGAAACATATTGAGTTTTCATTGCCCCACCTCAGGGCCTAAAACAGTGATTGATGTAAAGCTGATGCTTAAAAAATGTTTGATAAAATGAGGCATAAAAAGCTGTGGATAGGCTCATTGGGACAATGCAGTCCTCTGGGAATATGGAGGGACAGAAAGTTGCTCTTGTTTGTCAGTGCTAGGAGAAGATTCTATAGCCTGTAACTGAGCAGTAAGCACTCCAAGGAGAGATGGAGTTCTGCTATTGAGGCAAGAATATGAAATTATCTGGGGTACCTGGGGCTGCTTGCCAAGGGACCCTGATGATCCAGAAAAGGGAGGTGGAGAACACACGCAGAATTGGCGCGCACAGTGAGCCAAGGCTCAAGTTCCAGACCCAGAGGCACTGTGGATAATGACTTCTCAGTCAACCTCTCATCGAAGGCAGAACCTGCCCCTGGGCATAGCACTTGCTTGACCTGGGCTGACGGGAGTTATCCTGAGTTTCCCCTTTGGTAGCTTTAGGTCCTTCACCTCCCTCTGTAGTCAGTGCTCAGGCTCAGTTTACCATTTTGTGATAATGACCTGTAATCTCTCTTTGTAGGTCTGATCCTTGGGACACCCCCACCCCCACGCAAAGCCATCAGGGTTCCAACAATTCTGAGCACCTAACCTAATCCCACAACTTCAAGTTCTGGGTCTGGTTCTTGCCTGGCTGGAGATCAGGAGAGACCATGTCTAGGAGGTGATGATCAGAAAGAGCCTCATTCTAGAAGAGGTGGCCGCAGGCAACGAAACTCAGCTTAAAGAACAGCAGTGGATATGGGGAAGGGAAACTTACTCAACACCAGGACAGGAAAGGCTGGCACCTGTGTGGTGAACATGGCCTGGAAGTCCTAGGGTGGCTGAGTGTCAGAGCTGGCTTCTCTTATTGACATGCTGTAGTTTTAAGGACAAAAAGCAGGCACAAGGCCAGGCTAATAATAACTCCTAGGTGGGCTCAGTGGGCAGGAGTGGTGAAGTCCTCCCATGACCGCAGATGGCTCAGGCCAGGCCTCCTCTGGGAATGGAGTCCAGAGTATGTTCAAGTGAGAACACACAAAGACATTTTCAAGAGCCAGCACGAGTCTTCCTGGAGAAGGCTGGATGAAAGGCAATTCATGGGGCTGTCAAGGTCTTTATAAGTCTATCAGGCACCTGTGCTCAGGGTAGGCTGTCTTGACTGAAAGCCCACAGTGGATGGGCACAATACTGAGCACATGGGTGTTGATTAAGCACCAGCTACAGGACTCATAAAGGGCTGATATAACCACACATTTTTCTTCCTAACATGAAAAATCCCCTAGCATAGTTCTTGGCATAGACCAGACAGTCAATAAATACTTGTCCATTTGGTGATTTGTTCATCTATTTTATATAAAAAAAATTAACAAAGACATCATGCCTGCAGTGCATCAGGAAGTTGTAAGCACTTTATAAATGTTAACTGATTTATTCTCCTTACATCAGAGTTTATAAAGTAGGACCATTAACACTCTTTGTAGGTAGAGAAGCAGAGGTAGGGAGGTTAACCTGCCCGAAGTCACACAGCTACTAAGTGGTCAACACAGGGTCTGACCCACATACTAGGGTTCCTAAGTCCATGCTTTTTATACCCCACCTTCCATCAAAGAGAAGTCAAGGGCAATGAACTAATTCTTACCACATGCTCCTCTCCACTGGGGCACACCCCTTACGTTAAACTCACTTGAACCACTATGACAGATCCCCAGCTCTGTGGCCTACTCACCAGGAAACCTCAGAGCTGTGCAGAGTGAGCACACAGAGAGTTGGTAACTCAAAGAACTCAGACCATTACAATATATTCTGGAGTTTGGGACTTACAGATAAATCTCAAAATACACTTCATATAGTTGCAGTTTGGTAAGAGTATTTGCAATAGTTTTGTTTCAGAAGTTCCAATTATGTGCTGTTTATGGCTTCCTGAAACCCTACTTCAAATCTGAGATTCACCTTTCTCTTTTAGATAAAGTATAGATAAAAGATTGAGGTTGTCCAAGATTTTGCTTTACTTGGTTCTACAATCAACACCCATGGAAGCAGCAGTCAAGGAATCAAAAGACGCATTGCAATGGGAAAAGCTGTTGCAAAACACCTCTTTAAAGTGTTGAAAAGGATGTCACATTGAAGACAAAGATGTGCCTGACTCATGCCATGGTATTTTCAGTCGCATCATATGGTTGTGAAAGCTGGACATTGAATAAGGGAGATAGGAGAAGAATTGGTGCTTTTGGATTATGGTGCTAGAGACAAATATTGAATATACCGTGGACTGCCAAAAGAACCAACAGATCTGTCCTAGAAGAAGTACAACCAGAGTGTTCCTTGGAAGCAAGGATGGCTAGACTGCATCTTATATATTTTGGACATGTTATCAGGAGGGACCAAATCCTGGAGAAGGACATCATGTTTCGGAGTGGCAGTTCAATGAAAAACAGAAAGACCCTCCACTATGGATTGACACAGTGTCTGCAACAAGGAGCTTAAACATAAAAAAGATGGTGTACAGGGCACAGTGTCAGGTAGTATTTCATTCTGTTGTTCATAGGGTCACTATGAGGTGTATCTGACTCGAGGGCACCTAACAACAACAACATCTGTATGCATGAGGATGGTAGTCAGAAGCACAGATTTAGAATCTTTGTATTGCAAGTTTGGGCAAATTACATGGTACTTCCAGAGCCTCAGTTTCTTTATGCATGAAATTGAGGTAACAGAATTAGAATGAACTTCAAATAAGTTATAATGTGTATAACCCATAGCATCTCATGTTCATCTTATGTCTATTAGCTGAAAAGTCAACAATGGATATCTGCATTAGGGAAGGATTCACCCAACAGGTAGTAAAGGGGATGTAGCTCAGATTTCTAATGGAAACTATGTGAAGTCAGGGAGGACAATCTATTCTACCTCTTCAAACCAAGAGGCCCAGCTGACAATGGGGGCTGACATCCTTTCTTACAATACGGATCTCTATTAGATTAGGCCAATACTACAGTCTGCCATTCCATTATAGAGTGGGTTTCTCGGAAATGATAAACATTTATGAACATTAAACTCCTGGAGTCAAAGTGATATTTAAGAATGCAAACATTTAAAAATAAACCCCATCCCTTGAGGATCTCTTAGCTTGCTGGAAGACCTTGAGGAATTCCCATTACCTCTTTTTACATCTGTTTTGTCACCTGTAAAATAAACAGCAGTTGGGCTGGGATCACCAAAGTCTTTTTTGTTTCTGAAGTTCTATCACTTTCTCTTTTTCCAGTGCCAGCTACTTAAAGGCTATAATTGGTTTGGAATCAGATGGGGAATGGGGCCGCTTCCTAACTGTGACAACCTAAAAATCAGCCTGGCCTCGTGTCCCTGGGTTTCCCCCAGGTGTTCTACAGAGCATGATAATACCATTTCTGAGAATGGGTGTGGTGTCCAGCAGAAGTAACACACAAAAGCATCTCTGCAAACATTAGAATTCTAGCCCAGCCTGTTTCATCATATTCTAGGATTGTATGGTCCCAATTACCTTAAGGTCTCCACATCCCAGTTCAACACAGGGAACCCCATGCCCCTGACCCCTAGAAAAAGTCAGCCAGTCAAGACCCAGGGGAGATGAGGCATGCATGCCTCCTTGGGGTCCCTGATTGTACCTTCGGAATGGCAGACATTTCACCTCCCAGTCTCACCCTGTGCTGGTCTTTCTCAGAGCCATCTGGAAGGGAATAAAGCAGACAAGCTCCTGCTGCCAGAAACCAAATGCCAGTGCACAATGAGCCCTGGGGGTGGGCCAGGGAGCAGGTGCAGGGACCTTGGAGCCAGCTGCTGTGACTCTGAGTCTATTGAGAGACACTGAGGATGACTGTGCTTCAGGAGGGCCTCGAGGCATCTTAGTAATGCGGCTTCCACTCTGGAGGAAACTTCTGATTTGTCAGAAAGAGTTGAGGACCTGCAGCATGCACAGGTGGGTGACAGAGGCTAGAGTCATAATGCAGAGTCCCTTACAACACCTGAAGAAACTGGATCTGCTGAGGCGGCGGGATCCTCAGGTGGCTGTGCCCAGCACACAGCGGGGTGACTTGCTGGATGCCCTTGTCCTTGGCCTTAGCCCCACGACTCTCACAGTGCCTTGGCTCCTGTTTCAATCCTCAATAGCAGTGCTCTGGGAGCAAGCCTGCTCTTCTCAGCTGTGTGGTGACAGTCTGCCCATGAGGAGGTGCCTGACCTATGAGTCCTTCAGACCTCACCTGGAGTCTGAAGCCATTGATGCAAAATGTGAGATGAGTGAAGGAAGAGCCATGTGGGGTCCAGGTGGTCACTGAGACTCCCCAGGAAGGCTGTGTGGAACGAACTCCACGTCAAGTACTAGACCCACTCAACCATGCAGCCATGTGGCCAAGGAAAATTCACTGTTCTGTGAGAAGAGCAGTTACCCACTGGCCCTAAGGCTAAAGGTCAGCGGACAGAATTTCCATGAGAACTCTATTATGTACCAAATACTGTGCCTCCTCTCCCGCTCACCTTTGAGGGCCTGGAGGCTCCTGTGGAGAAAAGGGGCCTTTGACACTAAGTCCACACCACGATCCCTTTCAGTCACCCTTCCCTTGGGCTTCCCTTGGGCCCAACTCTCAGCCTAATTACACAATAGGTTCACCTCCGGAAGTCTTCGAATTGTGATTAAGGAAGCCCACACGTATCCAAGTGGTTGAGATTCTCTTGGAATCTGGGTTCTGAAAAGATGTCCCTTTCTCCGGACGTCTGGGGATCCCAGAAGCCCAGGCCCTGGCCATGGCAGTGAGAGGCCCACCCTGGCTGCACAAGGGCCACTCTGGTGTCCTGGCTCCTACCTTCCCTCCCCTCTCAGGAGCCTCTTCAAGAACTAATGTTATTCAGCTCAGCCACTGGAGTGGAGACTGCTTCCCCAGGAGCTGCACAGCAGAGGAGACTACAGTGGGTGACTGCTCTTGGGTTCCAGGGACAGGGATGAGTAGCTGTCAACCTGCCTGGGCATCCCAGCTTCCCAGCTTCCCTCCCAGCAGGACAGAGCAGGACAAAGGTGAAGAATTTGCCTAGTCTTGTCAGATAGGATGTAGGCCCACTGTGGCTTCCCTTGGTCCCATCTGTACCCCAGGAATTATCTGCTTTTCTGCATCTTAGGGTCCGCTCTCTGCATCTAGGCCTTTCCGAAGGTTACTGAGAAGGTAAGGGCAGCAGAGCCTGTTCTTCAACTTCTTTTGCACCCCCTCCCCTTTTTGCTGTGGATTTACTATGAATGGTCCTTGCCGCATGTCAACTCAAACCTCTCTTCCCCACATCTTCCCTGATCCCAAACCCCACCTGCTCTGTTGTGTTGTTGTTAGGTGCCGTCAAGTCCATATCTAACTCATAGCAACCCTACATACAACAGGGGAAACACTATTGTCAGTGCTTCTCTGTTGTTCACAGGGTTTTCAATGGTGGATTGATTTTTGGGAGTGGGTTGCCGGGTCCATCTTCCAAGCCTACAGCACCTGGTGTTCCCAGGTGGTCTCCCATCCAAGTACTAACCAGGCCTGACCCTGCTTAGCTTCTGAGATCTGATGGGATCAGATTCCACAGAGCTATGGCTGCAGGCCCACCTGCTCTAGGTCCTCAAAACTAGTCTGACCTGTGTTTCGCCTTCCTTGCCAGACACCTGAGCTATAGCTCACAAGGATTTCCATTAAAGATTATCCACGAGTGGGTTTTCTTTTGGAAACTCACTCATGAGGTGAGAGCTGAATCCCAGCTGGTTTGGAAGGAACACAGGGGACAGAGGGGCTCATGGGCTCCCAGGAGGGTCCATGATTTGGTTCGAAGGGTGAAGGACAGTGTTGCTCCTTCAGCTAGGGCTCCCTCTGTTTTTCTCTCCATCCTCAGAGAGAGTGGGTGAACCCAAGACA
Source organism: Pedetes capensis (assembly GCA_007922755.1). Classification (NCBI taxonomy): domain Eukaryota; kingdom Metazoa; phylum Chordata; class Mammalia; order Rodentia; family Pedetidae; genus Pedetes; species Pedetes capensis. Next base: position 19,021 of record VMDO01002683.1, on the reverse strand, counting down.
GGGAACTAGGCAGAAACTGGAAGATCCGGGAGAACAGGGGGTCTCGGGACCAGCATCTGGCTAAGCCCCAGCAAACTGAAAGGGTGACCAGCTCAAGAGGAGCAGAAGGTCAGAAACCAGCGAGGCAGATGTCAGGATGGACATAAACACAGTGAAGGGAGTTAATCCTGACAAAGGCAGGCAGAAGCCTGGCAACAAGCACTGGTGAGTCCAGCAGCAGGCACCTAGCACAGTGGTCCAAGCCTGTAAACCAGGGACTCGAGAGGTGGAGGCAGGAGGATTGCAAGTTCAAGCCAGAGCTAGCCGCATAATGTAGCCTGACTCTTATCTCAAGATAAAAATCAAAAAAGGGGCTGGGAGTACAGCCCAGTGGTAGAGTGCTTGCAAAGTATATGCAAGGCCCCCCAGTAATGGGTCAGGGAGAAAAGGAGAATCAAACCGCAGTGCCAGTAAGCCAACATCAGGAGCCCTGAGAGTTATATGGCAAGGGCCATGCCAGGTAGGTGGCACACAGTTGGCATCCAAGCTGACTAGGAGCCCTGAAGATGCCGCCACCACCACCGTCGCCGCCGCCGCCTCCTCCTCCTCCTCCACCTCTTCCTCCTCCTCCTCCTCCTCCTCCTCCAAAGAGACTTCCAGGGAGGGGAAGAAGCCAGGCAGGTTTTAAGAGGAAAAGCAAGGCTGGAGCAGGATCTCGGAAGGGGATGCGGATCACCTGACATCACCCTGGATCTCCAGTGTCTTCATGAGATGCAGCCTGGAGTGGCACGGAGGCAGCTCCAGCATCAGCCAGTGAGAGCGGGGCAGTGGTGGCAGGCTGCTGGGAGGCCTGCTCTTGGCCCCCTCTGTGGTCCTTCCACTATGCCCACCTTGGGCCCTAACAAGGGCAAGGCAAAATGTGGGGTGGCCTGGACCAGTTCTCCCCTGCTGCTCCCCCCCACCTCCTTTAGAGTAAGCAAAGCACAATCAGATCATGGCCCCATGCTCAAATGCCTCCCCAACAAAAAAAGGAAGAAAAAGAAAGACAGAAAAGGAAACTGAATGAAACCCAACCCAACAACAAGCCACAACAGAGTCCCCGGCTCCTAGGATATCCCTCTCAGACTTCCCCCATCTGTTCTGTTCTCTGGGGCCTCCCAGCTAAGCCCTGCTGTCAGGGGAGGGCCCCTGGCCTCCTCACAATCTGTCATCTTTGACACCACTTGGATCTTGTTTCTCAGGGAGCTGCCAGGGGCCGTGAGGATACCTTGCCTGTCTGTGGGCAGGGAGCCAGGAGGTCCATGCCTATCATCAGCACTGGGGCAGGGGTGGGGGCAGGAGGGGTGGAGGATAGGGATTGGGGTTGCACGGCATCCCAGCTGAATCTCAATTTCTCCATATACCCCTCCTCTTCTGGCTGCCAGGCTCCCCCATTTCCTGCCATCTGCCATGGCTGTCTCCGGGGAGACCCTCTTCTTTCTAGCTTGCTAATCATACTATGTAGGGACCAGGGGGACCAGCCTGGTCTCTCTGCTCCCAGCAACTGCGCAGATGTCCCTTGGGCTGACGTGAATTCCTCTCTACTGCTCAATGACGGGCTCTTGCTGCACTCTGTCTGCTCCCTCTCTCGGGCAGGTGACCACCTCTGCTGAAGACCTGGACCCTCAGCAAGCAAGCGGAGGCAGTGGTGAAAAACAAGGTGCTGACCTCTGACTACTGCATTCCAGACCAAGGGGCTAGGGCTGCCTGCAGCCTTGCTCCATGACAGAGGGGAAAATCCCTGGGGACAGAGTCAGAGGGAGCTGGGTCACATCCTCATCCTCACTGGCCCTCACTGGACTTTACTGTCCCCATCTATAAAGTGCCAGCTGGGCCAGTGTTTGACACCCCATGAGGAAGGAGGGTTCTGCTGGTGACTACCTCCTGCCTTTTTCTATTTCTCTGCTCCTCCGTCTAAACCCCACTGTGACTGGGAGCTGGTAGCAATCACTGCAGAGGTCGCTGGGAGAGCCAAGAGTACTGACTCAGGGGCTTGGAGGGTCTCCCAGGTCTGATCCTAAGACCTTGCTTTCATCAACATCAGACACTGACCAGCTGAATGAGCCAGGCGGCTGGGAGCCCAGCACACTGGCCACTTCTGATCAGATTTAAACCCTTCATTCCCCATATCTCCTTAGTAAAGACAAAAGCAACCCCTCAGACAAGTCCTGAAACTCCTCGTTTATTCATTCATCCATTCATTCAACTCTTATGAGGCATAGCACTATCACAGTCACTGGAACTAGTTTTATCTGGTTTCTAGATCTGTCACTATCATTAACTAGTTGGTAATGCTGGGTGTGTGACCCAACCATTTTTGCCTCAGTGTCCTTATCTCCAATATGAGGAAAGTAATGCTGGTATCCACTTCATAGAGAATGCATATGAAGCATCTGGCACTAGTTACGTGTTGAGCAAATGGTTTTGTTGTTGTCATTAAGATGAGTAATTTGGTTATGCTTTCATGGGGAGACATGATAAGGACATCTGCCCATCACTCCAAGTATACAGGTTATTATTAGGTGCCATCAAGTTGAGTCCAACTCATAGCGACCTTCATAGCATTTTAAAGGGTGAATTGTTTCAAGATTGCTCTGGGAGTGAACTGCCAGGTCCTTCTCCCATTTTGCCAGTGCTGGGGGTCAAATCCAAGGCCTCAGAGAACGTGGAGTGGCACTCTACCAAATGAGCACAGCCCCAGCCCCAAAGTGTACAGGTATCCCTACAAAAGACAGACTCCTTGGTTCTGAAGACCAAGAAAGTATCTTCAGCAGAAGAACATGATGGTGGTTCATGGAAGTTTGAAACAGATTCTCAAGTAGTCGAGGCATTAAAAAAAAACCAAACAGCTCTTTAATTAATTTTTCCAGCTTGGATATGGAGGCTGGCATTTTGGACTAGTAGCTCAGTGGAAAACTCAGGAAAAAGGACAGATGAGTAAGTAAGATCCTGCTCTCATAGAGTCAGCATGTCTTGATTCCCCTCAAGGCTTTGCCTCATGTACGCCAGCTCCTGAATCCCCTCCACAGCATGATGAGGGCAAAATCACATCTAATTTGCTTGTTTCCAGCAGCTCTCAGCTTTGCAAGGCCAGCCCCTGCTACCACTCATCCACTGGCAGCCCTGCCCTGTCTGCTCCTTCAGGGCTGCAGCGACTGCTGACAGAGGCACTTCTCATTAGCCAGACCTCTGGCAGCCTCTGAGACTGGCCTGACACAGCCCCATGAGCCAGCCGGGAAAGGTCAGGCCCTGGAAGGGAAGCCAGCAGACATTTCTGAGAAGGGACTGACAGTCACCCCACTCATGGACCATCAGGTAGCACAGGGCCTTATTTATTTTATTTTAATCTGACAGCCTGAGAATCTCTTTGTATTTGCTGAACACATTTAGATGTTCCTGTCTTCCCTCTCTTGTTCTCAGAGACCATAAATGATGTCCCAGAAGGTGCCTGGATGCTGGCTGACCCAGAGAGCTCAATGTGTACAGTTTTAAGGATAACCTCCCCTGTCCCCAATGCCTATCCTCATTGGCTGACCATGCACTTGGCGTGGGAAGGCACAGAGACAGGAGATGGCAGGGCTGGCCATCAGGCCTGATTTTACCAGAACAAAGCAGGATGACCTTGGATACATTATTTAATCTCTTTGGGCCTCAGCTTGCTTATCTAAAATGGAGAGTAACTGTTGCTCTAAATATGTTTCAGGATTATTGTGAGGTTAATTATGTAACGTCCTCTTTTAGAGAGACAGAACTGTGGAAGGGACTCAGAAAGAATCAAGTACATTAGGAATAGTTCTGGACACAAATGATTTCAGGTATTGGTCACATCTGTCTACTCTAAGATGGAAACTCTGCTACTGTTCTGGGCATAAACAGTGTGGCTTGCATGCTGTAATATGGCTCTGTCCCCAAGGCCTTGCCTTGGGTACACTGTAGTTCCTTGCCCAAGGCCAACGATGCTGTGACCAAAGGAGGGCTTTGTCACTGTAAGGACGTGACTAAGCCACAGATACCGCATCCCGGCATTCAGAGCACAGTGTAAATCCTTTGCTAAGGAGATCTTCCCAGGGCAGAGCTGCCAGGGTGACTTCTGGGTGGGATGGGGTGGGGTCACCCTCACCTTCCTCTGAGTCCCAGTGGAAAACAGCCCTGGCCCCAGAGGTACAAAGTGAGGCTCTCTCCTGCCCTCCAACTCTGAGTAGGGCTGTGTTGGGGCCCTTTCTAACATCTGAGTGCTTCTTTGGCCAGGGAGGCTGCAGGGCCACAACCCCAACCTCTCTGGTCACCAAGGCTGATTCACAGTCCCCCCTCCCCCCAGTAACAGTAACAGACAAGCTTGGTAACAGTAAGACTGTCACGTACACAGCAGTCTGGAGAGCCTTTCACAGCCCTCCTCTCACTTGATTCCTAACCCCTGTGACAGGACAGACATTATTATTTTCCATTTATGTAAGGCAAGCCAGACACTGAATTGTTAAGGGACCTGCTAAAGGTCATAACGCTGGCACTGGAACCCAGGCCTTCTGACTTGAGCCCCTGTGCTGGGGAGCCAGCAGCTAGGTCGTCAACTGGCACAGTGACGGTTCCAACTGGCGTGCATCCCAGAACCAACGAGGAAGCAGGATCCACTGAGCTAACGCAGTGGTCAGAGGGGCCCTGATAAAAGGAAAAGCCCAGGAATTCTGGGGAGCCAGATATATGTCCCAAGGGCTAAAGGTAGAGTTAGGGGACCTTCTTCCACCAGGAGGGGCTCCTCCTCTGCCTCCTCCCCCTCCTCCCAGTCAGCCACCCAGAGTTTGAGAGTCCAATGGAGCTCCAGATCCAGTCCCGGAGTGGTTTCTACTGAGACACAGAGCTGCTGTTCAGGGCTGATGTGTGGTCATGGGGACACTTTGGAGATGCAGGCACATGGCTAAAACCTGTATCCCAGACCAGGCTGCCTGGGGCACCTGAGAGCTGAGGGAATGAGCTCGGTCTTTGCTCCCCTCCCACAGAGAGGCATGCAGTGCTTATTGCGATTGCTAGCCACTCTCAGGGATTTGAAGAGGTTCATATCCAGGACCTCAGAGCTCAGCTCCAGAGCAGAGAGGAAAGATGAAAATCAGAGAACAACAATAAGGCTAAGTTCATGATTTCTATTCTGCAGAACAAGTATGAAGAGACTCCGTCCTGGGCGGCAAGATGGCACATCAGAATCGGAGTAGTCAGAGGACACAGGCTTAGCTCCAGGCTCAGCTTCTCACTAGCTGGAGGCTTTGAGCTAATTACAGAACCTTTCTGAACCTTGAAGTAGGAAAAACCTCCCCTACTGGGTAATTTTTATAAGGCCATGTATGGAGGGGACCTGCCAGTCACAGAGATCTTCGTGTGTTATTTTATTATCCTTCTGTTTCCTTCCCACGTTTCACCTCCCAGGTTCCCTAGGCAGCCCTTGATGTGGACAGCCCTCCTAACACATGCACAGTCACCCCCCCTTCACTAAAAGCCACAACTCCGAAACCTTCCTCAAATACCACACTGGATGAGAGGCAACTTGTTCCTGACCACTAGTATGGGGCACCACACTACACTGTGGATACCACTAATGTTGGAGTGAGGGCTTCAGCCTCTTGCAGGACCTTCAGCACTACATGAGCACTGCCTCTCCGTAAGCGTTCACCAAAATGCTCTGTTTCTATCACTCCATTATTACCCTTCTCAAATGAGCCCATAAGGACCAACTTCTAAACTACAGCCACCTCCTGTTTAATGTTAACACAGCAAGAATAGTGGCCTCTGTGATCAGTGACAACTTTTCTTCTCAGAGGACCAAGTCCCCACAAGAAGCTCTGACTTAAAGAGCTAGGACAATGGTTCCAGTACTCATAGCTACAGGTTGAACATCCTCATTTTGAAAATCTGAAATGTATACCGGGTGCAGTGGCGCATGCCTGTAATCCCAGCAGCTGGGGAGGTGGAGGCAGGAGGATTCAAGTTTGAGACCAGATGCAGTCTGTGTAACTTAGCGAGACCCTGTATCAAAAAAGTAAAAATAAATGGGCTGAGAGTGCAGCTCAGTGGTCCAGCACTTGCAAAGCATGCAAGCGTGAGGCCCTGGGTTCAAACCCCAGAACCAAAAAAAAAGAAAAAACAAAAAAAGAAAACCTGAAATGTGAAATGCTCTGGAAGACAAACTTTTGAGCTGTGACATGACATCATAAGTGGGAACTCTGTACCTGACCTTATTTGATGGGCCACAGTTAAAATGGAGGCATCAAAAAAATATTATACAAAATTATCACCAGGCACAAATGAGTTTTGTGTTCAGATTCGGGTCTCATTCTCAAGGTATCTCATTATGTATATGCAGATACTCCAAAAATCCAAAACAATCCCCAATCTGGAGTTTCAATATTCTGATCCCGAGCATTCTGGGTAAAGATACTCAAAAAGGTACGAGGCTTTCTAGTACCTGTAATAACAGGGAGATGACTTGTCCCCATCTCAGGTCCATCTGTGACTGTGTACAGAAAGGCAGGACTCAGTGTCAGAAGACATGGCTCACGGCCCCAGCTTAACCACTTACTGGATGCCTGACCTCAGGTGAATCACCTGACCTCTCCAAACCTCAGCAAGAGAAAGATGATAATAGTGTCCATTACCAGGATGGCTGGGAGGTCAGAGTGCGCACAAATGAGAGGTGAAGAGGATGTCTGAGATTTTGTACACCACATCAAACTTTGCGTTTCCTTAGTCAACAGCCAGTCTTCATTCTTAACCTCTGCAGACCTGGCCCAAAGACGGCATTTGCTCCTCGCTGCCTTACAGGTTAAGCCAATGTCCTTGAGGCTCTTCTCCTGTCCCTGCTGTCCCCAATCTACTCAGTGCCCAGAAAGCTGCAACTTAGCATCCCAGGCTATGTAGACCACATTTTGTTTCTTTCCTTCTACCCATTCCCTAACCACTTGTCTGCTCTCCCATCTCTCCAGCTCCCTCCAACGTTAGAGTTGTGCTTTATCTCTAGTGAGCTTAATGCTTTGCAGATAAAACCAGTTAATCCTCTGCTGCTCCTCTTTTGTAGTGATGGAGGTGATTAGAGGCAAAAGGGTTAGGCCATTTCCCATCAAGGGCACTCAGGACAGGCAGCAGAGAACCGGGTCCTGCTTTCCCCTCCCACCTGAGGCTCTAGCTCCTGGCCCCCAGGACTTCTGGGGGGAGCAGTACTGGCCCTCTCCAGATCACAGGCCTCCTGACTAGGATATAACAGGAGCTGGGGCATGGGTATGGGTCAAGCAGCCTAAGGCTCACCAAGTTCCCAGCACAGAGGGGCGGATCTGGTCTTTAAGAGCCAAATGTCCACAGAAGGTACCCCTGTAGCCGCTGAGGGCCACTCCCAAAGGCATGAAGGACATATAGCAGCATACAACTGATACAAATTAAGGTGAGCCCTCCCACAGGGGGATGTAACTCAACCGGGCAAAGCCTTGAAGTCCTCTTCTCCACAAGTCCTAGGATGACAGGACTAATGGCCGGGTGGGACAGGGCTGCAGGGCTCCCACGCCATGTTTCCTCGGGCAGACACTAAATGCCCCTGCACTGAAGACAAGGGATATGAGAGCAGGGTTTAGTGTTGACAGAACAACACTTCTGGAATGCAGAATGCTGCAAGAAGATGGAGAGGTGACAGACATAAGCCCCACGCCAACAAGGTGACCACCAACTGGGCTAAGGCAGAGCCAGATGGACACAAAACCACAGTGGAATTAAACAGCATGTCAGTGCCAAGCAACTGCTGGAACACCAAGGGCTCAAGAGCTTCGTGGGTTAGGCTTAGGGTTAATACAGAAGCCAATTCTGAAGAGACGTGATTTGTTGAAGGAGACACTATCTGAAATCATAAAAATGGCTGATTTACCTGATTGTATCATATGTTTATGGAACATCAGCTATGGTCCAGGTGAGTTCACAGAAAACAGAATGGACACAATGTCTACTTTCATGATGTATATATATTCTAGTGGCAAATCAAAAGTTAAACAAGCCACCAGTGTGGTGGTGCACACCCATAATCCTAGGGACTCAGGAGATGAAGGCAAGAAGATCATAAGTTTGAGGCCAGAGGCAGCCTGTGTAATTTAGTAAGATCTTGACTCAAATAAAAAATTTAAAAAATGGGCTGGAGGTGCAGTTCAGTGGTAGAGCACTTGCAAAGTATGCATGAGGCCCTGGGTACAGCACCCAAGTACTGAAAAAGAAAAGAAGTAAACCATTATATTCTCACTAGCTGTAACAAGTATAAAAACAGGGCATAACGGAAGAGGAGAATCAGAGGATGCTGACTGAAACTGTGAAACCAAGGGTGGCCTCTCCGAGGAGTAACTAAGACCTGGATGAGGAGTAGGAATTAGCCAGAACAGAGTAAGCACAAAGAGCACTTCAGACCGACAACAGCACCTGGAAAAGCTCTGAGCTCGGATCAAGTTGGTTCCTTTGAAGAACTGGAAAAAGCCTGCATGGCTTCAGAACAGAAATTCAGAGTAGAAACAGATTTTTGAATTTTATCCCCATTGTGATAAAAAACAAATTGCTAAAAAAATTTAAGCAGGAAAATGACAACATCTATATTTTTAATATGTCACTCCACCTGCTGTGTGGGCAACAGACTGGAGGGAGGACAAGAATGGAGGTGGCCAGTTCAGTTAGAAAGTTAGAAAGTTAGAAAGTTAGAAAGTTAGGAGCAGGTGGTGGCAAGTGACAGCATGTCCCAAGACAGTGGCAATGACCACGGAGAGTGGTGCTGCACCACCAATGTGCCACAGAGATGGGATCAGTAGGTCTGAGGACAGACTGGATGTGATCGATAAGTCTAAGGACTGACTAGATGTGATCAGTAGGTCTGAGGATGGACTGGATGTGATTGGTAAGTCTGAGGATGGACCGGATGTGTGGAGAGCAATCTGGCCTGACCTCAGCTTCACCTCCTACCCCCCTGGAGCAGGAGCTCCATTCCTTTTCAGGCCCCACACAGGAAACCTGATGCTGGGCCCAGCATTCCAAATTGTGTCATAAAAGTCTTCTGCCTCAACTAGAAGGCTCCCACACACTTAAGAGGTATGAAGAAGGCAGAGAGAACTTCCTCATCTTCTGTCTGGTCAAGAAGATCTGGCCTGAGCTTTTTCTTTTCCAGTCCCCTATTCCAGGCCCTCCTCAGCAGGCCCCAAGCTACCTTTCAGTCTTCACCTGTTGTTCTTGAACACTCCACTGCAACCTACTTAGGCCTTCTTAAAATACTTCATATTTTCCTATCTTCAAACACCTGCTATTTTTCTCCTTTGGAATTAGTCCCTCCTCCATCCTTCAGTCTAGCTTGAGTCTCTTTACCTCTAGAAAACTGTGCCTGGTCCTAGCCCTGGCTTAGGCATTTCCTCTGCACTGCCTGGAGCACTGGTTTTCTCTGCATGTGAGGGAGGGAGCAGCGGGGCTACCTGCAAATTCCATTGTTTTCTCTGTGCTATACTTCAGAGGCACTTATAGATTTTTGTTTATTGTGGACAAGACATGGTTTCTTCCTCCCTTAAAGAAGTCTTTTGAGGGCTGTATTGACCAGATTCACCAGGCCCAAATAAATAAGAAATAAATAAGTGACAAGAGTATTTACCAGCCTGGTTTTTGTGGAGCCATTTGAGAAAGTGTCAAATCAGTTGAGCTCAAGTTCAAATTAAGTCATGATGCCCATCAACTATTTCAAATGCTCCTTCTGAAACCTACCCCATCTGGACAATGTTCAACTTTTAAACCACAAAAATCTCATGTTTTCTTCTAACCTTGTAAGTACAGTCTGCCAGCCATTTTAAGCAGTGGATTCCCTCTGGCATAAGTCTTTTCAAAATATTGAAAAGGCAGCTCTCTAATCCAAGCCCCTTCACCACATCATGCTTCAAGTGACACAACATTGCACAAGAGGGAAAATTCAGCCTGCACTAGTTTTTTGCCATTCAAGGTACTAGGTAAACAGGACAGAATAACTAGTAGATTACAGTGACTTTCATGAAATATGCATTCCCATTAAAAAGTTTACACTGGCAAAGTTTTCAAGGCATAAACATTTTGTGGAAATTGGTTCAATAAAATCTGGGCTCCAAAGTGGCCTTTGACACACAGTAATTATACCAACCATGAATAGACAGGTAGACTCTGGACAAAGATCTACAATTTTATGATTTCTTTGGGGACTATTTTTGCTCCCCTAACCAACAATATGAAAACCAGCAATCTTTTTTTTTTTTCCCCTTAGGTACTGGGGGTTGAACCCAGGGCCTCACACCTGCATGCTTTGCAAGTGCTGGGCCACTGAGTTGTGTCCCCAGCCCCCCCCCTTTTTTTTTTCACTTTTTGAGACAGGGTCTCGCCAAGTTACCCAGACTGCCTCTGGTCTCAAACTTGTGATCCTCCCGCCTCTGCCTCCCGAGCCGCTGGGATTACAGGTGGATGCCACAGTGCCTGGCAAAACCAGCAATCTTAAAATATCAAAAATGGCCATTAAAAGGAAGGAAGGGAGGATGGGAGGGAGGGAGGAAGACAGGGAAGGAGGGAGGAGGGAAAGAAAGAAGGAAGGAAATCATCTTTCCAAACCCCAAATGCAAGAATTTAGTGGGGAAGGATCAGGGTGACTGACTCGGGCCTGTGATTGTGGGTCCCAGCATGGACACACCCTCCTCTAGATTCAAGGAAGCCTCACTACTATGTCTGTTTCTGGCTCAACTTGACTTCTCGGGTGGCAGACTGTATTTCACATTTTATGGAAAGAATTGTTTATTTCGATATTTGCTTTTGATTTAGTGATTTACAAGAGATTTGCAGCCACAGTAAGGCCTGGTGAGTCCTGGGAAAAGTGAGGCTGCTCCTGCTTAGTGTCTCCTGGCTACCTCTGCTAGGGACTCTGGGTTCCAGGGATGGTGGTTACTGTCACCCAGCAAAATTACTTAGGGGGATTAGATGGAGGCCTCTGTTCTGTCTGTCCTCAGTGCTCTCTAACTTGGCTGGAAAGAACGACTTTGAGAAAGGAAAGTGAAAACAGAAAAAGCAATTTTAAGACACATGTGTTGAGATATAGTCATTCTTTTGAGGGTGTGTCTTTTTAAATAGCATGATTCACCCAAAATAATGTCCCCCATTTCTCACATCTGTCTTCCAGAAAGACAAGAACACAGTGTGCAGAGGCATATTTCAAACTGGGATTAACATTTCTTCACTCGGAATGAGCTTTCTCCAGCACTGAGCTTTTATGCTTAAAGAGAAAAGTGCAAACTAGGAGAGGAAAAAGGAAACAAAATGATCTGTCAAAATTCCTGTTAGCGCCTATAACTGGTGTTAACTTACATGCTCTCAGAGTGCAGGAAAAGCCTGCAAACTGCTGCTAAAAAGATGGTTTGACCTTTTAAAATGAGAACTCAGCCACCCCATATCCATATTAAATAGGTAAACCTCGGGGGCTCTAGAGCTGCAGACTAAGAAATGAAATAAGGTTGAATTTCCAGAAAACGGGCTTCCCTACAGGCTACAGGATAATCAGGGTGTTCTGGACCTGCATTGTAACAGAGCGCAGAATGAAAGCCCCAGACGTTTTAGCCATCCCAGATGCCACCTGCTCAGTCTAGTTTTGAAATGAGGCGAGTGAAGATTTATAAGAATCTAGGAAATGAAGTCCAGGACGCGACCGCCCCAAGTCCGCTGCCGGTGCCCTGCGGCCGCGGAGCTGCGGCGTTCCTGGGTCTGCACCTCAGCCGCCACGCGCCGCGCGCATCGCCCGCGTTGCTGAAACAAGTTGGAGAGCTCCCAGTCCAGGGAAAGGATGCAGCGGTGGGCATCGGGGAAGTCCTTCGAGCGCCGCAATTAGGAAAGTTCCGAAAAGTTAAAGACCCCAGAGAGACTGAGCCTCACCTCGGACAGACCCCGCGCCGCGCCCGCCGGCACTCCGCCCAGCCCCGCGTCCGTCCTCACACAACCGCCCAGCCCCGCGGGCCGGGACGTGTCCAGAGCCCCAGAGCCCGACCACGGGGCGCGGAGCCCCAAGCCGGCGCTGCGCCCTCGCGATCCGCAGGGACCGCCGCGGGGTCCCCGCCGGGGGACCGTAGGCAGCACCAACGCCCGCCCGGATGGCCGGCCGCCTCCCAGCCAGCCGCACGGCCCCGCGCCCCGCACTCCGCCCCCTCCCTCCGTGGCCCCAGCTAAACTCTTCCCGGCGAGCCCCAAACTCCACCGCGCTCCCAGCCGCCACTCGGAGCCTCCCGGCGGCGCGGCCCCCGCGATCCGGAGCGGGAGCGGCGGGCGAGCGCGGAGCCGCGTCGCCCGCGGAACAAAAGCGCAGGGCGCGGCGCGGCGAGCGCCGCACGGCTGCGGGGCGCGGCGCGGCGCGGCTTACATGCCCAGGTCGCTGTAGGTGTTGAAGAACTCCATCTGGTTGCACGCCTGGATCCAGCCCACCACCCAGGTCTCGTGGCGGGGGATGGGGGGCATGGCCACGCGCGCCGAGGCTTTGAAGTAGGGCGTCTTGTAGCGCAGCACGATGGGCGAGGTCTCCTCGATGCGCGTGGGGCCCTGGTCGATGGTGGCGCACACATCGTACACCGCGATGTTCTCGCGCCGCACGCGCGCCTTGCACGCGATGCTCTGGATGCAGCCCATGCTGCGCGGCGCGGGGCGCGGCGCGGGCCCGGGGGGCGCCCGTCACGCCGGCGCGGCGCCCTCGGGGCGGCCCCTCTCCCCGCCCCTCGCCCCGGCGGGCACGCGGCGCGCGGCGCGGACACGGGGGGCGCCCCCGGGCCCCGCGCCCGGGCGGAGGGTGGCGCGTCGAGCGCGGCGAGCAGGGGCGCCCGCGCCGGGCCCGAGAGGCGGCGGCATGGAGCCGGGCGGCTACGCCCGCCCCGCCGGCCCGCCGCGCACACCTCCGCCGGCCGCCCCCCGCGCGCGGCGCACCCAGTGGCGGGCGAGCGGCGGCCCGAGCGCAGCGGAGGCGGCGGAGGCCGCGCGCCCAGCGGCCCCGCCCCGCATCCGGCCGCGCCCGCGCTCCTCCGCCCGGCCGCTCCAGCCCGGGGTTGTCGGGGGCGGCGGCCCGGGCAGTGGACCCCCGCGGGTCGGGGCCGTCCGGGACATGCTCTGCGGAGCCGCTGGCCGTACTCCATGAATTTTGTCCCTCTCCGGCTGCCGTCCGCATGGGGCTGTTTAAAGGGCCGCTGGCCCGGGGTGGGGCCGGCACCTGGGGTCGGGACCCGGCTGCCCGGTGGCGCCCGGCGGGTGGTAGGGGTCCTGAACCACCCGGCGAGTGCAGGTGGGTGGTGCCGGGAGGGCGCGGCGCTGACTCCAGTTGGATGGCGACCGCAGCCTGGTGGGGGCTCGGGAGAGGCTGGGTGAGCATCCGTGGGGCTGGGAAGCAGCCGTATCCGACATCGGTCGTTATTTGTGATAAAGCTCGCTGAATTCGAGTCAGGCGCGAGGTCCCCTTGCCCGCTACCTGGAGGAAGACTGAAGTGTGCGCTCCAGCAGTGGCATTAGATGCGGTGGATTCACTTCGTTCCCACCCTGACTTTTCACTGGAAGCTTTTCTTTCCATCACTGTGTATAGTGAGAACTGGAGGGATCCCTCCATACCCTAACACAAATCATCAAAATGCCAGAGTGCTGGTTGAGATAGGAGCTCAGCTTTTACTCACGGCCTGCTCTTATCCAAGTCTTTTGCTCCTTGGAAACGCCTTTTCAACGAGATAACACATGTTACAGCATTGGAGCAGTGGGTTTTCCTTTGAAAACACTGCAGTATCTGCATCCGGAGAAGCAGTATGTAGCTGGATTGGAAAGCTTCGTTGCCCTCTTGAGGTTACCTAAACCTTGCTGGGTACAAGGGGAACTTGACGTTTTGGAACCAGGCAGGATTGAATAATAACTGCTTAATCATACAAAGTAAGGATAACCATTTGTAGTACTCCATCTACCCCACAGAAAGCCCAGAATCTCAAGGATCTATTTTTATCTTTGCCTCTCTGCAGCACTGCCTAGGGACTGGCTTAGAGTGACCACCCAGCAGTTGTCTGTGATGATAGAATACGGAAGAAAGATCAGGCTGGCTGCAGTTGTCCTGCAGAAACTACTACCCCAGATGTTGGGCGCTGTGTATACAGTATGACCACTGTCATGTGTCTGTTAATGTGGTCTCATGTGCCAAAAAGGAAGACTATTTAGCAGATGCTTTTCCTGGGTGTCTTTTTATGTTTGTATTTCAAAGCCAATAGCTTCTCTTTAACTGTTACTTCCATGGTCATTGGACATTTGCTGAACCTGGTGCCAAAGTGTGAAATACTATCACAGGCCATAGGAGAGGCTGTTAGTCTTTCGCTAGGACAGACATGAAAAGTAATTTAAAACATGGTTGAGAGTGAAAAGCACTCTTCATGTTTGTTCTACCTTTTCTGAGACTTGGTTCACGTTATAGTTGAGGAAAAACAATTTCCCCTTTGATGGCATGCCTCTGTTTATCATACAGCCACAGACCTCAGTCCTTGGTCCCTGCATTCAGCAAACACTGCCCGGTTGCCCGCCAGGAGCCCAGCACTGCGCTAGGTACTAGGGATTCAAAGTTGAACAAGAGCACATGGATAGCTGGAGAAGATCAATCTGTTAACAAGTTATTAGAGTCTGCTGTGACATTTGCTCTAATAGGGACGGATGTCCAGTATTGTGGAAGGCCAGGTAAGAAAGCCACTGAGATTTACGCATCACTGTACTGAAGCAGTGATGTTTGAATTGAGAACTTGTTTGGAGAGTCTAGCCAAGGAGTACAGCTACTCTTTTGCCCTTGACTGGAGAACAGTCCTCTTCTTCAAGGATGGTCACCCTCCGTGTGAGACGCACATGGAGTGGTGAGGGAGGACGGGGACACCCGCCTAGTCAGCCAGATCAGCTGAATCAACCCTGGTGACCAGTGGGGTGACAGGTGTTGCAGCTGGATCTCCCTCACATCCATGACACTTGTATCCTGAAGAACTGATTCGTGGGGCAGGATAGGAAGACAGGGAAAATTTAGGGGACATGGGAAGCAAAGGAGCCTTCACCCAGGATCCGATCTGGGGCTCCTCACCTGAGGGTTAAGAATTGCAGCATTACTGAAAGGAAAACTGACATGGGGACTACGTACATGCGGACATTATTTTGAGAGATATTTCAAGTGAAAATGTTAAAAGAGCCATAAGCCATACCTAGAGTCAAAATGAATGTGATTTTTTAGTTTAACCTTACTTTCCCTCTGTAATCCAGTGCTGCTTTGGGACTCCCACAAAAAGGACTGTGGGCCATGTTTGCCATCGACATATGCCTAGACAACTCTCTTGTGACTCTTGATCTATAAACCTATACAGTACACCTCCTGGTCCACTCTATGATATGATTTTACTAAAGTTCCTTAGACAGAAGGCATACCAAAATATTTTTTACTTGATCTTTTAAATCAATGGAACTTCTTCCTTTCACTTATTTTGACCTGTGTTTCTATCTTATTGGCACTTCCCTAAGCCTTAACAATGTGCGTTGTAAAGCTGCCTTCCAGTCTCATTTACATGAGGGAAAATTCTTTATGACAGAAAGATTTGTTTAGACTTTAAATTGAAGTGTAAATTACATCTTTTTGAGCAATATAACTCCAAAAGCCACAAAGTCTATGTATATATCCATTGTGAAGACATCCAAGGGCTCTTCTGTCTCTTGAGAGGCCTGCATCCATGTCTTAGCTGTGTACTGTGACCCTTTTTTTAAGCGTTTAGCTTTCTGAGTGCCCGGGCTTGCTGTAAGCTATGTAGGGCCCTTACCCCTAACTAATAAACTTTATAACTTTGTTTCACTCTCTGACTCATGCTGAAAATCATTTCAGTGATGGAGCCAAGGACTGCCTTAACCTGAGTGGTGGTCCCTGGGGGAACCCTCGGGCTAGGCAGTGCCAGGCTGCTTCTCTCACCGATGCTGACAGTGGGGCTTGCCAAGAAGAGGAGAGGGAAAGAGTGGAGTAGGATAAGAGGGTGCAAATGCATAGATGTGTGGAACCTCAGCATGCACAGAGGGAAACATGTGCACAGTCAAAATAGTTCTCAAAGTGTTATGTGGGGACAAAGACATTGAACTGAGCCAGGACAGAAAGACAGGAAAGTTAAGGGGACATGGGAAGAGAGAAAGAATCATCACCATGGAATCTGGTTTAAATCTCACCAGCTGAAGTCAAGAATTTCAACATAGCTACTATGAAAACTGCTGTAAAGAATGCCTACTTCGAGACATTATTTTGAGAGATATTTCAAATGAAAATGTTAAAATAGTAATAAGCTATGCTTAGGGCCAAAATGCATGTGACTTTTGAGTTTAACCTTACTCTCTTCTTTGTAAGACTGTGCTGCTCTGAGAATCTCACAAACAATGGTATGGATCATGCTTACATCTTCATAACACTCTTTTCTTATCTATAGACCTATACAGTGCACCTCCTGGGCCACCTTATAGCCTTATTTTACTAGAGATGTTCCTTGATGGGTGTGGTGGTGGGTGCCTGTTATCCCATTGACTCTGAAGAGGACACAGGAAGATCGCAAGTTTGAGACCAGAGGCAGCAGGTGTAACTTAGACCCTGATTCAAGATTAAAAAATAAAAAATGGACAGGGTGCAGCTCAGTGGTACAGCACTTGCAAAGTATGCACAGGGTCCTGAGTTCAGCTCCCCGGTACTGCCCCCCACCAAAAGTCCCTTGGTTAGAAGGTATACTATACGGAAAAACATTTCTACTCAATCTCTTAAATCCTCTCAGCACTGGAACTTCTTCCTTTGACCTATTTTGGCCTGTGTTTTTGACCTAGTTGGTGCTTCCCTCTCATCCCTAAACCTAAGCGATGTACTTCGTAAAGCCACTATGCAATTTCATTTTTACAAAAGGAGAAATTCTTTAAGATGGAAAGAACAGGTAAACCAGCTCATTGTTTTTTGTACTCTGGCTACAAAATCATATTTTTTTCTTAAGTGATGCTTTCTCTCTCTCTCTGGAAAAAGCCTGTGTCTTGGACATCTCTTCTCTTTCCTCTTCAAAGGCGCTGCTTAAATCTAAAGCATGTACTGTTTCTTATCACTAATTAATAAACTCACTAACTTTGTAACTTTGTCTCACTCTAACTCGTCCTTAAACCCTTGTCGGTGATAGAGCCCTGGACACAGCCCCTCCTGAGCAGTGGTCCCAGAGGGGAGGAATTCAGGACAGAGGCAGCAGCACTGGGCTGTGCCCCATCAGCTTCTGACAGAATCACTTCAAGAATGGGTTGTTTAGAACCAAAGCCTCATCTTCAGAATAAGCCAATGGAAGCAATATTTGCATTTTGAGAAAACTCTGTATCAGTGTGGAGAGTAGGAAAGGCAGGATTTCAGGATCTTGTGTTGACAGCTGATTTGGCTTTGAGTTAGGTTCGTGCCACTGGCCTGGAGAGGCCTGGCTGCATCTGAGAGTCATTAGGAGATAAATTTGATTTATTTGGTAACTGATTAGATATCAGCGGAAGGTCTGGGCCAACTCTGAGTTTTCTGGCTTTGGTGATCAAATACATGTGGTCAGAAGAAGACAGGAATAATAGCAGGCTGGGATTGTGGGTAAAATCATGTCTGAGGTGCTTGGAGGGTATTTTGAAGAGGGGGTCAGAGTTTGAGAGTCAGTGGTTATTAGTTTCCAGGAAATCACCAAAGAAAAGCATTCAGCTGGAGAATTAGGTTATCATTCTAATTTGAGTTACTTATCAGGCTGAAGTTTTATTGATAAACGTCTCCCTTGTCTTCTGGTAGCACATGCTAAACCTTTATAGTTGGGATGGGGATAGGTAGCTTTCCCCAAATCATATGAAAATCATGTAAGGGAGAATCTTTCTTTCTTTTTTTCTTTTGGTGGTACTTAGGGGTTGAACCTTTGACTTCATATATTCTTTGCAAGTGCTCTAGCACTGAGCTGTGTTCCCAATCCCTTTTTAATTTTTTGAGACAGAATATTATTAAGTTGTGTAAGCTTGCCTTTGGCCTGCCTCCACCTCCCAAGTTATTGGGAGTATAGGTGTGCACTACATGCCTGGTTTTAAGGGAGAATATTTCTTATTTTTCAAGCTAAAAATATGATCTTATTATACCTAGTAGTGTGTCAATAAAATATGATTTATTATTCACAGACATAGAGCCTTGACATTCTTGAAGGGTTTATCTGTGATCTTGATGAGCCTCCAAAATCATGAATGTTACCATGGTATGTAATTTCCACTATAAAATGCAATAAAGTGTAACAGAAACTGAGATTCTTAATGGTTCTATAAATATAGGGCCACAGCAATTTGTACAGGTACTTAAATAAATTTTGCCATTAATATAAACTCCTTACTTCATTACCTTATATCTTCACCTTATTAATTCCAACTTTCCCTGACCCTGCAAAGAAAGAAAGAGTCACAATGTGAGAATTACTATGTGCATGCCAGTGGAAAGAGCCCATCTGTCTCAGGGCATGAAAGCCAGGTGTTGGGGGGCCACACCTACTAGCTATGTGGCAGGCAAATACCCTCTGGCCTCCTGGCAGCTCATCCAAATATGTGTCTCAGCAAATTATCTCATGGTAGGGACATTTGACGTCACTTATTGGTGACTTATTATTCTCAAATATTCAGCCAGCAAATGCCAGCTCACCACTGAATGTAGCTCAGAGGAAGACCTCAGAAATGCAAGACCTCGTCAGTATGGCTCTTCTTGGTCTTCTGTCCTTCCTTCCTTCTTCCCTCCCTCCCTCCCTCCCCCTCTCCTTTCTTTTTTCAGCACTGGGGTCAAACCCAGCATCTTTTTTTTTTATTATTAGAAATTTTTAATGTACATCATAATGTGATTCATTTTGACATACTTTTCATTGTGACAATTTTCATATGCAATTTGATAAGCATTATTCATATAGGTTACCCCTTACCCTCCTCTATGTTTCCC